>JABSTQ010006190.1:0-25908 GCA_013358835.2 Ixodes persulcatus
GATGACGTTGATATTATTTATGATAACTACGATGTTTAGCTGATGTCAATTTCATTATTTTATGCATAATTGATTTTTATACTCACACTGGTCCTGTACACCGTTGAATGCTGTAAAAAGGGGCTGATGGCCTGGTCAGAAGACTTTTAATGCGAGAAAAGTATTTGCCCCACCACGCGAAAATCCGGCGGCGGCAGCGGCGGCGGCATGATTAAGCGATGGTACCAAAAATGGCCGACGGCGCAAAGAGTAAAAACACGTCAGAAATGCTCGGATTGACGTCAAAATTTTCACGAAGGTTCCTATAAACGAAGTAAATGAACGACTTTCGAAACATACTTTAGTACATTTCGGTCTGAACGGGAATCGAATCCGGGCCTCCGGGGTGCGAGACGGGCACGCTTCCCCGACTCCACGGCGGCTCCAAGGTCCTGGCTGACTAAGGTGTGCCTAGTGCCTGCGTCGTTGCACACGTCCCGTCGCAACCATCTGGCTGACTAAAGGTGTGTCCGAGTGCGTGCGTCATTGGGCACGTGACGGTGCAGCCAATGGGGAAAAGGTGGCGCCACGTCATGAGTGTATAACATGAGCGCGCTGTTTCCCGCGCGTCACACACCGAATCAGCAAAAATAACGCATGTCGAAAAATTAAATCGAAAACTTTTCACCAAAAGGACTGCAATGCTTTCATATTCGCACACGTAAGCAATCAAAAGTGTCTGTGCGGAATTTTCTTTTGTATTCTTTTGCCGCAGCCCCTCAGACACACGTATGTCTGGAAATAAAGATTATTATTATTATTATTATTAACTCACGCACACAATATTTTTTTATTTTTACAACATGTTCAGGGGAGAGCCGCCAAGCGGTCTGGACCATCTAAAGTTCAGTGTGTCTTCACGTTCCTATAGCCGTCTGCACGTTCACGTTCAAATAGAAAAACACCGTAGACCGTCTTCTCTTTTCAAATGACAACGAACCGAAGCAGGCACGCGTAGCCAGTGGGGGGAGGGGGGGGGGGTTGGGGGGGGGGGGGGGGGCATGGGGCCCGGCCTTCTCCCGAAATCTTCCATTTTGCTGAGACCTCCTCTCCCCCTCCACCTCCTACAGCATTTTGTCATGGGCGCCCCCCCCCCCCCCCCCCGAAACAAAATCCTGGCTACGTGCCTGAACCGAAGACCACATGAAGTGGTGACAACTCAGCCATTTTTCCGACCAATCGTTTTTTTATGCATTTTGAAGTGCGCGCAATCCGGAGTCACTCAGCTCGAGCCCGTAGCTTTGGCTAGTGCATAGACGCCATTTTACCGCCCAAATCACGCACCGAGTGCGCGAGAGCGTCACGCGCTGGCACATTCAGAGCAACAATGGATGTCTTCACCCTGAGACAGACAGACATGTAGGAAACCTAGGCTAGAGTGAACAGGCATGATCTCTTACGGCCATTGCACCGGGAGTAGTTGCTCCCTGCGGCGGCAGCTTGGAGGGGTCGCTGTAACCCTTCCGCTCCTACAGTGCTTTAATTCCTTCTGAGAGGCACGTCCTCCTCACCGTGTTGTCCTCTTTGCTCGGGGGTTGAGTTGGATAAGTTTCTAGAGTAATTGGACCTACAGGTCGTGAGGCCAGCTGCCTTCAGGGACTTATGCAGGAACACGTCTTTCTCTTCGTCTCCTTAAAAAACAAGTTTGTATAGACAAGAATTTAATTATTGTAAGCCGAAACTTAATTCAATCTGCTCACTACAGTTATTTCAAGCAAGTATAATTACACACATTTTCAATCGCATTGGTCGAGGAACAGTTGTTCAGGATGGCGCAGGCGGCGTTGGGCATGGTTTTGTGATCGCACCCCTACGCGGCTAAAGAAGCTCCATTGCTCCTCGGCGAGAGTGAAGGCCACAAGGAAACCGCTCTCTAGTCTAGTCATGGAAGAACATGGCAGGGCAGCACTGAGCATCTCGCTTGATTTTATTTCGCAATACTCATTGCGGGGACTCAGAAAAATGAAAGAGAAGCGCGAGGAAACTTCACGAGTTGTGATCCTGGACCGGCTTGCTAGAACAGCGTCTCAGCTGATACTGAGTGAAAGAAAGCACTGCAAAAGGTTGGGCGCACGACTGTCTTGAGACGCGGCTTGAGTCCCGCTCAGCTCGAGCACTGGTTTCGGCATTGCTTTCTTTCCCAAAGTCTCAGCTGAGACGCTGTTTCTAGAGAGTCTGGCCTGGCTGCTTATAATTAGTTGCAAAGGCCAAGAGTCGTGGTTGGTGTAAACGCAAAGTGGAAGCCTGGAGTCGTTGCATTATTAAACCAACACCATGAAAGTTGATCGTCTGCCATTGTTCTTATTTGAAAAAATGAAATAAAAATTAATCCAAAGAAAGACGACCGTAGTGAGGGTTTCGCACATGTGCAACACTTTTGATAGGGCACTGCATGGAAAGGGTGTTTATTAGACCCTTTTCCTGAGCCTCAGATTTGAACCAGGATGAGTGGCTGTTTGTTGGCATACCATGAGGACCAGTCACTGCGGTTTGACACATAACGCTCTCCGTAAGTTTTCTACAAGTATAGTAACGTTAAAACTGAAAATCTAACATTCCTGCACGATGGCGAACAAAACAGAACCAGAGCGGTTGGAAAGCTGGAACCGTAAAAAGAAAAATGTCGGGTAAAAATCTTGGAGTGAAGGAAAATAAATTCCCTTTGTCGTCACCACCATATGGAGCTCAATATTTGCACCTTTCGTGGTGTCGGAACATGGCAGGGAGCATTGAATAGCTTATTTATAGGCACAAGATGTTTTCGAGAACTTGCTCGTGGCCCTTGTTTTTTTCTTCTTTTTCTTGCAAGATTATTTACTCATTGCAAGAACGAGGAAGTAGCGCGAGGAAATATTTGAGTAAAGAATCCTCTGCATCAGGAACAGAATCCCCCCAGCGCCACTTTTCCTGAACTTCTCAACCTCGAATTTCAGCCACCTTTCAAAAGATGGCGCAAGTGCGCGTCGTCTGCTACAACATAGGTTCTTTTTATTATTTAGGACAATTAGTATGCTTTAAAAAATTACAAAATAGAAAGTGATTTTAATTAGAACGAGAAAAGCACTAATTAAAGAATCGTTGCTTAAATAGCTGCCCTCTTCTTTGAAACCGGTTTCTTGCGTACAGAGTCAAACTTCAAAATAGTCCCATGATTTAAACGTATTTTAAACAAATCTGAATATGAGTACGAAAAAATCACGCTTCTAGTGAACCAGCTCAGTTCCTCTAGCATACAATTAAAAAAAAATTAGGTCAGATGCCAGAACGCTGTCTGAGAAAACCAAGAACGTGTTAAGGGAATTCTTAGAAATTTTACCATAATCAAGTTGTGTTTACAAGAAAACGGCTGGCGTTGCACTTCTAATATTTTGTATTCTGAGTTCCTATGTTTACCACAAGCATGCCCTTAAATGTCGTTGCTGCGTTATGATGTGAAACTGAGTTACGAGACTTCAAAATTACATAAAAAAGGCTCTTTTTGAATAAATATTAAAAAAATGTGAGCGTGCTAATTAACAAAAACACGTATGCACGGAACTAGACGAGTCCTTCTTCTATTCAATAAAAAATAAGAACGCGTCTCGGATGCATTGCAAGTCTAGAAACTTGGAATGCATAGAGGTATGTCTTTGAAAATATCAAAACTTGCACCTTTTGTTTTCTTATTGTGCGTTAAGTTTTGAAAAATGCGTATTATTTTTTGCAGTAAAAGAGTGATGATGAATTGGCTATTTATTTGCAAAAAGAACGAAATACGTAACACGCGCACAGACGCGACATTTGCACAGCAAACAGGAGCGTTAGCAGAGCTGCCACCGGTATTATAGTTGGGGCCATGGGACCGCCGCCTTAAAGGAGCGGTGCAACAATATTCAATTGGAATGTTTTTCACTTTACACGAGCTTACTGGCACTGGTGGGACTCAAGGATACTCGCACGCAACGCCACTGGCCAAGAAACTCCTTTTTTGCGGTGTAAGTTGTGGGAGCCGAGGGTGAAAGACGAGGCAGAGGGCACGTGACAGGCGGTCGGCGGAGAAGTCACGAGCTGGCGCGAGACAGTGTGTGCTACGCGAGGCTGGAGCTGGACTGGAACATCGCGGCCGGGCTGCCTGGCCTGGCCCATGACGAACCCCGGAGCGGTCCACCAGCGAGGTCTGGAGCAAGACCGGTGGAAACGGCAAGCCCTGGCCATCTGGTCTAGGCTATGACCATCCCGGGGTGGTTCCGCAGCGAGACTCGGGCAGGGATGGCCCGGGACAGCCAGCCTACGCAGCGCTGGCGTGGGAAAGGCGATCCGCAGGCCTGGACACGGACTTCGACTGTGAGCTCTGATCGACGGGCGACAACAAGGGTCGGCGGGCCCGGACTACCGGCTCTCGACGACAGGCAACCTAGAGGTACAGTAAACCCGTTCGCTGTCTTCTCGTTGTTTCGTCACTCCCTGGGGGACGAGCGGAGCGCATACCGATCGGGCGGCGATTAATAGTAGAGCGACCTCCGTAAAGAACCCCACAAAGTTCAAGGACAAAAGCGATCATTTTCATTCAATCTCTTCTTTGCAAAATTTGATGACGTAACGTGGGGATCGCAGTACACCCCAATGACTATATTTGAATGCGGTTCATAGATTGGACCCGAGCATTGCGTGGGCACTCGATTTGGTCATGATGTAGAAAACCTTCTTCGACCAAAGTTTCCCTGCTTTTACCACAGTCTCGGGTTTTCTACATCATAATCAACATCCACCAGCTCGCCTGCGCACTCACTGTTTTTTCACTTGATTTGGGCTCGCGATAATTACTAGCTTGAGAAGCATTCGGGTAGTGGCCCGTGTCCAATCGCTGCAACGACGACAATAGCCGAGCCATAACAATGTCTGGAACTCAGCGCGTGCCCTGTACTTTGCCAACACCAGCGCGTGTCTATGATCAACATTGGTGGCATATAATCGGCTCCAGATCACGTGGCCGCTTGTTCTGGTTGCGAGTTGAGGGGATGAACGCTGCTCGTTTTTCTTTAATTTTTTTCTTGGACTTCTATGCGTGGGGTGAAAAACGAACGCGTGTTTCGTAGGTCATCAATGTCAAGGATCCGTTCTAAGCGGTATTTGCGCAAAGAACGAAAATTGTTGCGTCGCCCCTTTAAGTGCGAGCGAAACCGAAGATAGACGCTCGACCATACTGCCCTGAACAGTGCTTGCGCAGAGCTCGCTCTCGTAGCTTCTTCTGCGCTCACACTTAAAGTGAAACCGAGTATGATTCGCGCTTTGAATGTGCTTGCCAAGCACGCGCACGTGCAGAGCGAGCATCGTCCCGAGCAAGCATCGTCCCGGGCCCCACGCTCGCGCTTGAAGCGAGTGCGTAGATCGAGAGCTCGCCCTGCAGAACCCAAAGATCATGAGTTTAGTCATTTAGTCCCAACCCTGCCCGTTTGGATCTGGATGAGCATCGTACCGCCGTGCGGTTGTGTATCACTACTGGGTACTGCTCGTTACAAAATCCAGTCTATACTCTCTTATGCTGGTATGCAGCGGACATTATAAGCCATCTCGGTCAATCGAGCACAGCCAGCGGGACACGCAGTTTCGCTCTCTATTCTGCCAAGCCGGGAGGTCAGTGACACGTCATCAGCGGTCAATATGCTCCAATGGGTCATAGCGTCCGCTGCAGTCTATTTTAGGGTGAAACGGAATATAAGTCATACAGCAATGGTTCCATTTCTCATCAACATTGTAGAGGCAATTAATAAGTGACAAGCGACTGTCGCCACTTGAATATTTGACAAGCATTGCGCTGTCTAAATATCCATAAACACCAAGTTAGGTTTCCAAAGATGCAACGGTGTTTGTGCTTGACCTCAGCTTCTTAAGGTCCTGGATTAGCTCGTATTAGCAGGGACCCCAAGAAAATCTTTCCTCTTTCTATTTTTAGGAGGACACTTCCCCTCCCCCCCCCCTTCCTTTTTTCTCTCTCTCTCCTAAAGTGGCAAGGGGGAAAGGGGAAAGGGTGCGAGAAAGGGTTCTCTTCGCTCGGCCTTGCCACGATCGAGGCGCCACGTGGGGACGGTCGTTGCAACTAAGATGGGGTGTCCAGAAATCCTGGCCTTGAGCATTTTCGTTTAGAGAAACGCAATGTACTTATGTTTTTCGCTAACTTAAGTGCTTTATATTAGTTTGTCAGATACACGCCACGATCAACTAATCTTGCAGAACAATCTCCAACTTATAATTCAATGGTGCCATAAATGGCAAATGGCTTTAAACTATAATAAATGTAAATCGCTACCTTTTTCCCGCAGCTCACATGTTCTATCCTCCTCTTGCCACCTTTCTAGCATCCCAGTAACTGCTTGTTCATCGTATAAATACTTATGAATTCATCTGACATCTGACCTGTCATGAACCACTCACATAACATCTCTCATCGCCGATGCTAACCGCACTCTCGGATTTCTTCGCCGTAACCTCAGACAAGCTACATCCAGAGTAAACCAACTAGCTTATACTACCTTGGTCAGAACTAAACTGGAATTCGCTTCTTCCATATGGTCACCATGGCAGGCATACCTAACTAACAACCTGGAATCCGTTCAAAGCAGAGCCCTCCGTTTTATTTATTCCGACTATTCCCCTTACGCAAGCATATCAGGATTTCGCCATTCAGCTAAACTTGACACCCTTTCTCACCGCCGCAGGGTGTCTCGTCTTTCTCTTCATCGGATCTTTTATTACAACAGTCATCTCAGACAAAGTTTGCTATCGCCACCTTACCGCATTTTCCCTCGTCTCGACCATTCTTGTAAACTCCGTTCGATTTCATTGTCAACCGTCACTCACCAAATGTCTACTTTACCATTGGCCACTGACGACTGGAACTCACTGCCTGAAGTAATTGTTTCCTTATCTGACACTAAGAAATTTTCTGCAGCCATTTGTTTATTTTTTCTAACCTTTAACTAGATTGGAGCGTGTTTTTGTTGATAAATAGTTGTGTTGTGTTGTTTTGTTTTTTGAAGTGTTCACTCCCTTGTAAATGCCCCCTGGGCCTTCAAGGAATAATAAATGATGATGATGACCGGTAATTAATTTACTAGATAACCGCCAAAATCTTTCCTTCGTAACTGCTACTCTAATAAAATAAAAAAAAAACATTGAAAATGGTGACATTTGGGTTTGATGCTGCATGTGCCACACAAGACATTACTTATTAGACAAAGTAAGAAATTATATGACAATGGCTACTGTCAATATTCTAAAATATCCTACTTGTATACCCCACAAAGAGTGCAAGGGGCCATTAGTGGGGATTAACATATTCACATTTGATGAATACAACAATTTCCCAAAGAAAATTGGGACCTTACAAACGAAATTCAGTTTAATTTAACTGCCCAAAAATGCGCAGCAGTTGAATAGCTTAGGTCATGGCCCCAAAGGATATAAAAACACATTCAGTTCATTCATTCCCACGTCACTCCGAGGCACATAATAATGGGGGATCCACAGCCCTGACACTCACTCACGTCATGTCGATATCGTTGCAGGATCTACAGTAAACGAGCTTCTGGCTAGCTGCGCCTTGACGATCGCCACTGCCCCTTTCCCGATGATGATATTGTCTACGCTGGCTGGACTCAACAAAACAACGAACCTTGTGAAAAAGCAAGCCATGTGCTACGCAAGTCACTGCCAATGGCTCAACTAAGCGTATATGCACATATTTTCAACATTGTTTACAACGACGTGATGTCTATGAAAAATCTGTTCCAATATATTTGCTGATATGGTGATCCCTACATAGCCCAAAAACCTAAAATAGAAACTGAATTTTGTTAACACTGATATATGGTCACATACTTGCTGTCTCCAGGGAAAAATGAACTTTGCGATGCTCTCTGAGCTTTTCTACACCATGGTTTCGTCCACAAGGTGATGCAGTGAAATGTCACTCATGAATAAGATTTTGAGCACCATACACGCGAATAGTGGGAACCATTGCGGCCCATGCGGCAAGCTCTGCCCTTTTATCGCAGTGGCCATCATCCTATGACGGCAGTGTACTGTTGTCCCTAGAGTAACGGTTGGTATTATTATTTGGCTAGTGCTACCCAGAGTTTTCGCTGGCCTCAGAAGAAAACAGCTAGAAATGGGAGGCAGCCTTCTGGATACCAGCAAGACGGCACTGTGTAAAATTTAAATGTAAAGATACTCGGCTCGACAGTTTTTTTTACATCCTGGATGGATGGATGGACGAATTAGGTCAAGGCACTTGATCTGAGCGATCACTTGAGAAACTCTGCAAAAAGTATATCTAAACTTCCTCGCGTTCTTTGTCCTTCATTCAATAGTCTCCTTGAGCCCTTCCCACCAATCTCCCAGCATTCATTAGTTTGCTTCAACCTTTGAAGATCTCCTATTCCTTCATCAGATCCTCTATACCCAGGCAAGCTTAGGTATGTGGCTTAGGTAGGTTTAACACCCTTTAATTTAGCCAAAAAATAAACTTCGAAAAATCTGAATTCAATTTAGGTTACATATATGATGCCAGTGCACGAAAATAAACTTTAGGATGGTCCGAGCCCTTCTACGCTATTGTTGGGTCCACACGGTGATGCACTGAAGTGCCACTCATGCATAACACAGAAGATTTGCTTCACTTTGATCCTTACAAATGCCAATAAACTTGGAACCACTTTGGCCCATCCCTCCAAGAGGTGGGAAGCTTTGCCTTTCTTAAGGTAATGGCCATCGTCCCACAGTGACAGTATACTGTTTTCCCTTGAGAAAAGGTTACCATTATAGTTTGGTCAGTGCTACCCAGTGTTTGCTCGTCTCAGAGGAAAACAGCTGGAAATGGAAGGCAGCCTTCTGGACACCAGACAGACAGCATTGTGTGAGATTTAGATGTAAAGATTCTTGGCTCAACAATATTTTTTACCCTGGATAGATGGATGAATTGGGGCTCGGCAGTCTGATTAGAGCAAAACCTTGAGGAACTCTGCCCAATATATAACAAAACTTCCTCCTTTTTTTTTGCTTCAATGTTTTTTACTTTTCAGCAGATGGCAGTATTTAGGGGTTTTTGTAGTTTGTTTTATATTTATAAAACTGTAGTCCCCCTGAGCCCCCCCTCTCCGACGCACACACAGACAACCTGGAAAAAAATAGATGTCAGCAACATGGGAAAAGGTGGCATGGCCTCAATGCGCATGTATTTAGCCGAAGAAGAAATACTCAAAAACTTTTGTTTGCAGGTGTTTGATATCCCCCTCAGATACCTTAAACACCTTATTGAAAACCAAAGTTTGCACAAAAATTAAAAAATAACATTCACATGGCCTTCAGATGTAGTGTGATGCTCTCTGCCTTCCTGAATATTTTAAACAGTATGACATGCTCAACAGGTACTAAATGGACGCATCAGATTTCCAAAAATATGAATGTTTTCTGTAATGCTTGCACACATTTTAGGTTTTCGATAAACCTTTGCGGCACGTTTTGCAAAAAAAAAAAACGTTAGGAAGCAATGGCTGACGTTCTAGACTGTTCATTGTTTCCCAATCTTATTCTGGTACCTTGCAGAAAGCCGACTTCATCTGTCTCGTCTTTACCTTCCCATATATAGGAACTCATAAATTACCTTGCCTCACACTCTTTCCTCACTGCCATGAACTTCCCCTAGACTTCAATCCTAGTGCTTGCTTCCCTCCCTGAGAAGCATAATCCAAATCACTCTGCAGAGTTTCATCTGAGAATCCCTGGTGGAGGATCTCCAAATCTGCATGGATTGGTAGGAATCTGTGGAACGCTGTACAAGAAGCGCAGCTTTGGGCTATGACCACCTGTAGTCTAGACACAGCCACTGTACTCTCTTATGAGAGAGGTTGAAACAAAAAACTTACCAAGGCTTAAGGACTGGATCGGTTCCTTTAGAATTGCTGGCTGTGATCAGGTTCGTAAGTAGGCATGGACGATCACGAAAGTGGGACGGGACCACTTGAGATGACTAGGACCAAATGCAGAGAGCAATCACCGTAATTAAGAGCAAAGCAGGCACACCCTCCAAGCACATCAGGTTAGGTAGACAGCTATGAGGATAACACACAAGAGACACATCCCCACAATTTTGCCATTTTGAGATGACAGTGACAAATGGATGAGAAAATGAAATGCGGTGTGCCAAGCAATGGCTGGTCGCTTGCGTATGTTAAGAAAATCCGTTTTCTTGCTTTCTGCCACATTGCCATTACAGTAAAATTGTATCAGTTAAAGGGGAGACTGGCAAAAGATAAAATCTGAGATAACCATGACGCCAGAAAGCATTACTTTTCCCTATATATCTGCTAAATTTGTTTTGTAGAGATCGCTTAATGTTCCTAGATAAACCGGACTAAACCTTGGGACCATCAGATCCACCCATACAGGAAGACTGCCATGTTCCGCTTTCCAAAAACGTTTTGAGTGTTGCTTAATGCTTAACAATACGAGCATTCGCACATTCTGAAGTTAAAAAAATTCCTTTAAATTGGGTTGTTGAAAAAAAAAATATTTTCGGGAACAAACTGGCAGTTATAACAAATGTAAGCAAAAACAAAAAATAAAAAAACCAAAAAAACACTACCGTAAAATACAGGGCAAGCGTCCACCCCATTTTCACTGAAAATTGGGTTAATCTAGGCTAGAGTGGGTCGTGATCTAGACATGGGCGCTTGTCCGGTCCAATCGGGCGGTCAACGTATAATTTGCAAAATTCCGAAGTTTGGGAAATGTTCTGCGGCGTCGCGGCTGTCCTGAGCCGGAATAAATATTATTATTATTAATAATAATTAATCTGGAACGAAGTGGGCGCTTTTCCAGTATTTTTGGTAATTAGCAAATTAAATACCTAAATTGTGCTAATGTTTAATGAGTAAAAATAAACAAGATTTCATTAGGAAGCTTGTTAAGACTCATCAAAACCCCTTAAGTAGGTCAATCTTGGGAAGAGTTAAAGCATGCGTGAAACATGAAAATATGTTTGTTTCTACTCGTTCAGCAGGCGGAAGGCTCGCGATGCAAAAACACTCATGATTTTGTTATCATCGGCATTTTCACATTGCCAGCCTTCCTCCTGCTTCATGAGTGGGAACTTTAGCGCATCCCCATGGCTACGCACATGCTTTGTCTTCCTATACTTGACTAATCCTTGAGTTTCTAATGACGCTCAGCAAGTTTCTAGTCAGGACCATATATTCATTTTCACTAATTCGTGGTTCTTTTCTGCAATCTCCGACGTCCCCCGTGGTCGGCAGTTTGTTCTTAAAAAGAGTTTATTTATTTCTCGAACACCCTAGTAGTAGGAACTTTTAAAAGCGTTTGCAGAAACAGCTGGTATAGTCTGTAATGGAGTGACATCAACTTGGGAGGATGCTGCATCCGCATCACTGCACCTGGTCTTACGCAAGCAGGGGAGAAGGCAGGTGTTGCAGTTCCCGAACAAACGATCCAAGAATCGATATATGAGTGTTAAAGAGTTACGAAGTTGAAATGGAAACTGCACAGAGCCTGATCGTAGCAGCTTGTTATCGTGGCCTTACACATGGCTCGGACTAGACATCCTAGATTGGCTCCCCGTCAGGGAGTCAGAGTTGCTTGTTTGTTTTCCACTGGAACCTGGCCACCCGTCACAATCCAACTCGTCACCGGAAAACTTTTTACAACTGGTCACAGCGGCCTTCTCGATCGAGGTCATCTTGTCATGGGAACACTCGGAACAGGTGGCCGCTTGTCACCGGAAGACTGTTCGCACTCATCTTTGTTTTGGAAGGAGCAGGATCAACCTTGGTTTACACAAAATAATCACAACGCTCGAAATTAGTGCTACCATGTTTTTACTAACAAATGGAATTTGAATCGGACTTAGAAATACGCTCAGGATGCTCGTATTTGGTAAGACTACAATCATTAGAGTGTGGAACTAATGAGCACTCGGCGTATTGGACTTGTACACAGCTAGCAGAAAATGCAGTTCTTGAATTCCTTCAGTATGTAGGGATACAAACTACTGCAAAGCAATAAATAATGTTTCATGGGTTTGTTAGTGCTGTTCAAAATACTTATCTCGGCACCAAACTGACTATTCTACTAGGATACATCAGAGCATAAAAAAGAAACAATAAGATAGACCTTTTTTATGCTGGAGAGTAAAAGTGTGATCTTCGTTTACTTGTCATGTTTCCACTTCTCTCCTCGTCAATTTTTCGTCCATCATTCTTTTTTCAGTCAGGAAGAATTGAGGGACCTTCTGCACCAAATCCTACTTGATGCTGGATGTTTCTTCATATTTAAAATTGTTTCTGCAATCAGTACACTTCGGAGTGTGGCAAAAAATGTCGTTAACATAACCTGTACAAGATAAACAAAATTTCGTTGCATGATTTTTTATAGTTAATGAATATTCATACCTAACGTCCTCAGAATTTCGCAGGCCAATTGTGAAAACTGCTAATATGATAATAATTTATTAAAAATAAAAATAGCCACACGGTGTGCCACGTGTTTTGAAAGTCAAAGGAGCGAGCGAGCAAGCAACTTAAAAGGCGCTTGTCACGCAAGGGTTCATGGACTAAGAGTTCTTTGCCAAAGCTGCATCATTAGCCTGTGAGCTTTGTTTAGAAGCATATCAATAAATGTATGATCATGAACACATGTATTTATTTTCTGTTTTATTTCGAGACGATGTAATATTTTCGGGAACGTATGTCATAATTATCAAACTTGCAACTCGAATTGTGAATGGCAAATCACCCTTTAAGGTACTGACTAATCCGGTTGCGAAACCAAGTACCATATTTTCCGGTGTATGAGACGCAATTTTCTCCCTACATTTTCGGCGGTGCGTCTTATTCAGTGGCGCGTCTTAAATGTATATTTTTTTTTCTTTTTGGCAAACTCTGAACGAACTCTTGTTGATGCTGATTAGTCTTTTTCTAGCTATTATGACAGCTCAATTGAAATGATGCGTCATACATCCATGTCAACCTCCCAAAACTGGAGTTCCATAACAAAAAAAAAAAGTCAAGAAATATAGCGTGTGAATATAGGTGCCACTTATACACAGGTGCATCTTATATACTAATTTTTACTTAGAAACTTACGAAAAGGGGGGTTTGCGTCTTATACAACAATGCGTCTTATACACTGGAAAACATGGTACATTGATTTTTAGCGGGAATATATAACTCGCCACATACAAAAATTGAAGTCCTAGTACGAGGGCTCTGTGTCATGAGTATTCCGGCATTATGAGAATTCCTCGTGCGAGATGCCCCGTGACAAGCTGGACTGCCGGACGAGTTCATCTATGACAAGTTGGCCTGTGACAACTGCGTGTGACGAGTTGTCCGAGACTTGTTTTCCATGCCCCGCCGCGCCACTATTCACCAAATTCCGTAGCTTGACAAAAAAAATCCAGTGCTGTGAAGGAAAGCCGCTACTATGGCTTGCCTGCTACGGAAAGCCGTAGTAGCTGCTACTGCGGCAAACCGCATGAAAGCGATGGGAGCAAGCGACCAAGGTGATGAGCGACGATTTCTAGAAATCCAAAAACCGAGCGACGCCACGAGCGACCGTGAGAAATCTCTTGCGCTCGTCACCGACTCCCGTCACTGTCGCCGCCGCTCGTCTCGTCGCTCGCTGAATCGCTTACATGCGGTTCACCCTTCACTGTCGCTCGTTGCGTAGCTTGGTTTTGTGATTTCTAGAAAACTTAGCTCATCACCTTGGTCGTTTGCTCCCGTCGCTTCCATGCGCTTTGCCTCGTCGCGCAAGTGACCGAGCGACAGCGAAGCGGGCCGCCGTCGCTTGTCTCGTCGCTCGCCAAATCGCTTAATTGTGGTTTTTAAATCGTTTGGGCTAATGAAAAATGCTGTGCGCCGCATTTTCCATTAGCTGCGCACTCGGTGAGCCGCACGGTATGTTTCTGCACAGGAACGAACACCGAATGCACGACGTACGACACGGAGGCGATGGAGCAACACGGTTACACGGCCATAGTGCAGAAAATCAACTAGAGAAAAAATGAAAGCCGTTTACAACTCCCTGTAATGCCGAATTAGAGCGCAGCTCTTGAGGAGGAGGGGAAGGCACGGGGGGGGGGTCTTGTGACCTCGGGGGGGGGGGGGGGGTCACGTGACCTCGAGGGGTGGGGGCGGGAAACATTTTCCGCTAAATTTAGCGGGGAACATTTTCCGCTAGATTTAGCGGGGAAAATTTTCCGCTAGATTTAGCGGGGAAAATTTTCTGTTAGATTTGGGGGGTGGAAATTTTCCGTTAAGTTTAGCGGGGAAAATTTTCCGCTAGATTTAGCGGGTAAAATTGTCCGCTAGATTTAACGGGAAAAATTTTCCGCTAGATTTAGTGGGGAAAATTTTCTGCAAGATTTAGCGGGAAAAAATTTTCCGCTAAATTTAGTGTCGAAAAATTTTCCGCTAGATTTAGCGGGGAAAATTTTCCGCTAAATTTAGCGGGGAAATTTACCCATCATGCACCGCGCGGTTACGTCGACGCCGACGCCGACGCCGACGCCGCTCAAGCCGGAAACGGGCGCCTAAGAGCTGCGCTCTAAAAACAATAACAAAGAAACTAGCAAAACAAATCCAAGAGTAATCACACCGTGCACAAAAGTACCGAAGTAGAAGAATCACAGTTCTTGCAAAAGAGCTACCGCCGTGGACACGGCGCGCGTCACGGAGCGCTGCATGGAGCCGATGGAGCAACGCGGCCGAGGTAGACAAGTCCGATAGCGACAAAAACGAACTAAAACACACACAAAAAAAATGAAAGCCGTTTACAACTCCCTGTAACGCGGAATTAGAGCGCAGCTCTTGAGGAGGAGGAGGGAAGGGTACTGGGGGGGTCACGTGACCTCGGGGGGGGGGGGGGGTCACGTGACCTGGGGGATATCGTGACCTGGGGGATCACGTGACCTAGGGGGTCACGTGACGATGAGGTTATCAGTGCGTCATCAGTGATGATGACGATGACGATGCGGATGCCAATGACGTCATCAGTGACGTCACTGATGACGTCATCAGCATCCGCATCGTCATCGTCATCATCACTGATGACGTCATCAGTGACGTCAATGATCACGTCATCGGCATCCGCATCGTCATCGTCATCATCACTGATGACGTCATCAGTGACGTCACTGATGACGTCATCGGCATCCGCATCGTCATCGTCATCATCACTGACGACGTCATCGTCACGTGACCCCCAGGTCACGTGACCCCCCCCCCCCCACGAGGTCCTCCCGAAGGAACCCGAGGTCGTCCCGAAGGAACCCGAGGTCCTCCCGAGGTCCTCCCGAAGGAACCCGAGGTCCTCCCGATGTCCTCCCGAAGGAACCCGAGGTCCTTCGGGAGGACCTCGGGTTCCTTCGGGAAAATTTACCCATAAAGCACCGCGCAGGTTACGGCGACGGCGGCGCCGACGGCGACGGCGACGCCGCTCAAGCCGGAAACGGGCGCCTAAGAGCTGCGCTCTAAAATATTCCTACGGCGCTTCAAAAGAACCAAAGTATAAGAATAACCCCTAGTTTCACCCCACAAGACCCTTTAAAGTTGTAGAATACTGCTAAACCACGCTGAAAGATCCGGCCGGACGGCACCTCATACCTACGTGGGATAAAAAGAGACCTCGAAGATGGCGACCGTGGTGGCCGATGCCAGTGCACCTAGCGAGTGACGTCAAGTGAATGTCACCTATTGAAAATTAGCTAGCATTCAATATGCTCAATGTCACACCCCAACATTTGATACCTGCAGACGGAATTAGTGTGCATTAAAAACAAATACCTCCGACTTGCATAACAATACCATAGCATGAAGGTATGCTGCATCCTGTGTCATATGCTAGTCGTAAGCTAAGTGCAAGCGAGAGAAACTTCGCAGCAATAGAACGGGAGTGCCTTGCGCTAGTGTGGGCAGTGGGTAAATACGCCGTGTATCTTTATGGAAAAGAGTTTGTGGTAGAAACTGATCACCAGCCCTTAGAATACCTGAACAAGGTGAAGTTAAACAACTCTAGGGTGATGAGATGGAGTCTGGCATTACAAGAGTTTGCGTTCCACGTAAGATACATAAAAGGAAAGGATAATATCGGGGCGGATTACCTGAGCAGGGTATAGCTAGGCACATTTGAAGTTCATTTAGTCGACATATATTGAGATGTGCTCACCGAAAGAAAGGGTACATCAAGAGTAGGGATACAGCAGCTAATGAAAATGGTTGAATTCTTTTTTTAAGTGAAATAATAGGTTAAGGTTGTTGCTGCCTCAGCAATTGTTGAGTTCATTTTTTGTTGCGCGGCAGAGAAGAAAAGTGGTGTTATTTTTTGTGTGTATGCGAACTTGTGCATCGACAAAGTGAAAACAGGTGGAGAGCCGCGTAACATGAAGGAATGAGAATTTAGATAAACTAATTTATATAAAAAAGAAAGAAGACGTGTCTCTAGCAGAGATGGATTCGACAGGTGACTGAAGAAAGCTGCAGTCCTCGGCCGCGAACCGCAGATGCATGCCGACTCCACCGTAACTCGGACCCGCAGCCCTCTACAGGGACCTAAAGTATCAAGGCGACGAACCCTGGTACCCAGCGGATAATTTCTCGGCAAAAGTTGGGACACCTCCAACAGATCCCGGAGATATCTCGGCAGCGACCCCTGGTACAAAGCATCGGATACCGCCTACACCACATCATCAAGTTTCAACGGACACTGGCGACAACAGCGCCTGATGTCAGCAACCTGAAGAGGGACGTGAGAGTTCCAGAAATTCCTAACTGTGCATGTGTAAATACTTAGACATTAGTCATCTTTTCTATTTAAGTATATCGCTGTTTTATATAAATTGATTTATACCGTCGACCGTGCACTCTCCTATTTCACTCAGACGGTTGACCTAGCTACGACACCGACAAGCTACCAGCAACCAAACGCTTACTTCTCCCTTCTCTTCATCCGTAGCGATGAAGAGAAGGAAGAAGCAAGCGTTTGGTTGCTGGTAGGTAGTCGGGTGTTCCTAGGCTGCACTGATGATGTCTCCCGCATAGGAGACGAAACGTAAATCGTTGGTATTGTTATGCAAGTCGGAGGTATTTGTTTTTAATCATGAATCCCGGCTTTTCGAACATTTTTGCATTAGTGTGCATACTGTGATAAAAACTTTGCGATAATTAATTGGCCTCGACAAAGCCCAAAACCAACGATATATGGGCGTGCTTGTTCATGAAACTAAAGTTATCGCCAAAAGATATACCTACTTGAAAGTTTCTTTGCATGTCGTGTTGCCTGGCTCATTTTCTAAATAGTACTTCGGCGAAAAATTTCCTGCAAGTACACAATCAAGTGCGATGTGGTCATCCAATATGATAATGAAAGGAAAGAGCTCAAAGCGCCAGCCGCATTCGTTGAAGAACGGCTCCTGCACGCATGAAGAGTGACTTTCCCGCATAACTCTGAATTTCAAGATGGATGAATGAACAACTCTGCTCCCATCGGAGCTTATATACAAGAACCCTAACCCACACTAACATCATTGCACCCCGACGGTGATCTACCCTACTCGTTCTTCCCGAAAAAACAAATGTGGTCGTGCAAAATAATAGTGTGAATGGTACGTGCTCAGCAGCTTAACAAAATTTGCATAAATAATTCACTGAACTGGCTGCAATGAATGTTTTCACAAAGCTGTCTTTAGGTGAGGCTTTAATTATATTCAAATTTCATGGGTGTAGATTTTAGCTCAGCTAAAACACCATCTTTTTGCTAAAGTACAGGGAGCGAAAAGGTTAGAATCATCTGGTTGGAACTGCCACTCAATCATGGTACCACACAGTCGGATCTGCTCGATATGCTGTTTGGGTGTTCATCTCAAAGAAATCCCATGTCTTGGCTTTATGTTGCGCCATCTGTGAAAAAGAGCGTCAACCAGGCGTTTTTTCCTCGGTGCATAAGACTTTTCCAGCTTTGTTCCCTAAAACCTACACTCACTAAACTTGAGCGTGATAAATGCACCCCCAAAAGACATAGTACAAAGTTTAATGTCCCATAGTTCATAATTATTTACACCCAAATACTGCTTGGAGACATCTATATATTCAAACAAAATTAAAAAAAAAGTGTTCGGTGATAGCGTGCAGATCCAAGTACCTTGTTGACACACTGTTGCTTCTTGCTTTCAGAAAAGGTATCTGCAAGGCTCAGGGAAACAACACACGAGTTCGAGAAAACTGATACAAAGTTTGCAGCCTTGATTACGAACAAGACTACCACACAAGACTGTTATTAAGCAGGAGGGCTACTTAATGTTACACGTGATTCTAAACCATGGCCCAACAGACGACAAGAAGACGAACGCACGTCTCAATGGCACTTTGAAATTGCGTTACATGTGGAAAGGCAATAATTGTTTGCCAGTGTGGGAGGACATTATTGTGTTTACCAAATAGACAAATTGTACAAAAAAGGTTTAAGAACAGACAATTAGGATTGGTTCTGTAGAAAATAGTATTGTCAACCATCAATTGCAGTGGATGTGGCGATGCAAAGGTTTTTACTTTTGTAAAGGGTAGAACAGGGAAAAGAAGCATTGCATAAAACCTCGTGGTTTTACTTGACTCTGACACAGCTTTTGTTAGAGAAGTCCAAATTTTGTTCCATTCGCTATAATAATAATAATAATAATAATAATAATAATAATATTTATTTTGGGTGCCCAAAAACAACCACATCGCTCTTCCTCTTGGACACACAACACAAACAATAAAACCAGCAAACAAACAAAAAATTCTAAACACACATAAAGTTAAGAGACAAATGTAAGATTATCCAAATGGCGACGGTACATTGTAACAACTGCAGATATATCAAGGTGGGGTGGAGCGATGGCGTTATATAATGACTGAATTCAAGACAGAGGTGAGGCATTGCACAGTGAGTGAACATAGAAGCAAACAAAATGTCTTGTTAGACGTGAAGGAACATGAAAGTTCACCATTTCAAGGAGTTGCGGAGAATCAAATGCACCATTAGCAACCTTGTGCAGAAAAACAAAGTCTCGAACAGATCTCCTGGTAGACAGAAGTGAAAGTGAAAACATTTGAAGTATATGTTCATAATTAGAGTAAAAGCGCCTCTCGAAGTATCTATTGTAAACAATTTGGATAACCTTTTTCTGAACATTTTCGATTGTTAAAGCCTGTGTCTTAAATATCGAGTTCCATATGACAGAAGCAAACTCGAGTCGTGACCTCACTAGGGAATTAAAAAGGTGAATCAATGAAAGGAGTTGTTTAAAATTTCGCGTCAAGCGAGGTATTGTTCCTAATACTTTATAAGCATTTCCGACGAGTAAAGACACATGGTTTTTGAAAGTTAAAGCACAGTCAACACACACGCCAAGATCCTTTACCACAGGTACACGCGTTGTATTGGCGATCCCTCAAGATAATAAGTAAAGTCAACAACAGCATGCCGCCGGCACAAGGAAAGCACTTTTGTTTTTGGGGGGTTAAGCAACAATTGATTTTTTTTACACCATTGAAGAATGTTTGACGCGTCATTTTGTAAGATATCGCAATCTTGATGTGTATGAATTCTTTTGAACAACTTAATGTCATCAGCGAAAAGTAAAAGCTCAGATGTATCTACGCAAGGCACAATATCATTTATAAAAATCAGTAACAACCAAGGGCCCAGGACGGATCCCTGAGGAACAGCGGAAGTTGTAAAAAAGAGTTCAGAGAAACTGTCATCAACGCGAACAGTGTTAGAGCGCAACAAAAGATAGCTGTCAAACCATTCACACAACTCATGACACACACCATATGAAAACAGCTTGCGCAATAGTAACGGATGACTGACATTGTCAAACGCTTTAGTCATATCGAAGTATATTGAATCAACTTGTCCTCTATTCATAACAATTGGCGCAGACAATTCTAAAAACGAACACAAATTAGTCTCGACAGACCGACCACTCATAAAACCACGCTGTAAAGGGGTTTTTTTCTGGCGGAAATAAAAGAGCATTCGCGTACTAATGACAAGCTCGAAAACCTTTGAAAAAACCACAAAGCAAGGAAATTGCGCGACAATTTGAAACAAGAGATGCATCACCGCTCTTTAAAATCGGAACAATCACCGATTTCTTCCAAAGTGACGGAAAGGTACTAGAACTGAGTGAAAGATTAAATATATGTTTCAGAATCGGAATAAACAGTTCACTGCAACCTTTGATAATAAAACTGGGTATGTCATCGGCACCACTCAATAATTTAGGTTTGAGCTTTCTAATCGCTTCGGCGATTTCACCGCAATCGACACGCACGAAACATAAATAGTCGAGACAGTATCTCAGTTCGTCGCCACGTTGAAAAGATTGCTGGCAGACAGTAAAACATTTGCTAAAATAATCAGCGAAAATATTTGCAACAGCAGCAGGTGAAGACTGATAACTAGGAGCATTATCTGCCCCTAACACGCAAACAGATGCTACGACCGGTCTCACGCGTGTGGTGTCTCACAAATTTCCAAAATGTGTTTGGTCGACGGTTCAAGCCGTTTTCTATACTATCCTGGTGTAGACGCTTATCACGATTAAACAGTTTTTTTACTAGGGAACTGAATATGTTGAATTTCGTATACCAAAGAAAAGAACCGGACTTCTTAAAAAGCCGGTGAAAATGATATTTTTTCCGTAGGCTGACTCGTAACTCCTGTGGGGATCCGTCCGGCCGCCCCCCCCCCCCCCTGGAGTCCCGTCTTTCCCGCATCTCCCTGCCCCTTCGCCCGTTCTTCCCGCGCCCTGCCAAGGCCGAACAGCCCGTTCCCTGCTCACCCGGATCCTTGGACGGGGAGCGCCGCCATACGGCTCGTCATCCCCGCTCGAGGATCGTGCGGGGACCGTGCCAGGGGCGTGCGTGTGCACGTGGACGGGTCGTGGTGGGCACGGGATTGGTGGGGGCGAGCATATAAAAAGGGAAGCGGGACAAGGGGGGGGGGGCAGGGGAGGAAGTGGCCGAGTGGGCTAACGCGTCTCAGCTCGGAGCGTGGAGCGAAAGCTTGCGCTGGGAACCTCCTGGGTTCGATCCCCGCCGCCCCCGCCCGTTTCGATCTGGATGAGTTTCGTACCGGCACGCGTTCGTGTGATCACTACTGCGTGATGCACGTTAAAAACCCCAGGTTAGCGGTTGTACCGCACTGGCTAAATTTCTCATCTACAGCTAAGAGACCGATTACCTGTTGAGGCGCATCTCCATCAAGGCTGTATAAACATAAAGAGCAAACCAATTTTTTTTTTTAGGGGGGGGGCCCCTTCTGAACCGGCGGACTGGACGGGGTGTGTCGGCGACGACAAGGACGACGACGAGGGCAACGAGGAGAGGACCCTGACCACAGACGTGTGAGTCTAATTAAATTATTCTGAAAACGCACACTGTGTGAGTGACTTCTTGGGGAGCGAGCGAGGCACGTCCCGATCGGGCGTCGATCAGGTAGCGACCCACATAATCTGGCGCCCAACGTGGGGCCCGATTGGTTGGCCGTTGCTTTCGCTCCTCCCTGAGAGGTCGCGCACTTTGCGTTTCGCGGATTTTGGAGGGTAGCGTGCTCTGATTTGGCGAATTGTGTCAGAGTTGGCAGAAAGCGACAATGGTCGACACCAGGTCGACCACCGGAGCGAGTAAGGAGGGTTCGTCGGAGGACGAGCCTGGGCGGGATAGCGCGGAGACTGCTCCGATTAGCGGTGACTTGGGCTCACGCGCGCCCCCGGAGACTGGGACTTCGCCCCCAGCTTCAACAGCGACGGAAGGCGTGCTAGACGCCGGTGAACTGATGCGCGCGATGACGCGGATGATGGACGCGATGTCGCGGCAGATGGGGACAGCCACAAGCGTCGTGAGTGCCGCGCCGTTGTCGATGCCCCGCCCGCGGTTGAACGTACCTACACCGACGTACTCGGGGTACTCCGACGGGAAATCGGTGCACGATTTCCTGCAGGATTTAGACGCGTACTCAACCGCTTTGGGGGCATCGGATGTAACAGCCCTGCTGCAGATCGTGCCGACTGCACTAGCGGGCGACGCCGCGCGTTGGAGACGGCTGCAAACGCCGTTCCAATCAATGGCGGACTTCCTGGCGCGGTTTCGGGAGGAATTCCTTCCTCCCGACTACGAGATGCGGATTCGGGACGAGTTGGCAACCCGCACTCAGCACCCGGATGAGAGCCTCGTGGAGTACGTCCGTGCACTCCAGGAGCTCTACTCGCGGGCCGAACCTTCCGCGCCTAACGCGGAGAAGGTAGCGAGGGCGATCCGCCAGTGCCACCCCAGATTTAAGGCGTATCTTTGAGGACGCGATTTCGCAGACCTCGAAACACTGGCGAGAGAGGCGCGCACGGTTCAAGCAGGCTTGCTCGCTGAGCTGCAGTATCGGCCTTCTCCAAGGGCCGAGGAGTCCTTGGAGCCGGGTTGCGCGTGAACGAAACGCGCCGCGGACGGTTATGTCGAGTCGCATACGGCGTACGTGGCCGTCGCGGATCGCGGGAATGGCGGAGCCATTCCACCTCGGGCCCTAGACCCATTCGGCTTCGAACAAAGGCGCAGGGTAGCCAGCGCAAACTGAGCCGATGGGCAACCCCGTAGGGGGGACGGCGCGGTCGACGTCTTTGGCCACGTTGCACTTTTTACGTCCGCTCGAAACAGCACGAATGATTTCCGCTTTTTCGTCGAGGGTGAGGACTGTCTCTTTTTCTTTGGAGGCTGCATTTCTTTGAGGCGCAGATCGGATAAACAAAGAAACAAACTATGTCCGCGTCCGTGAAGCGAGTAGAAAGCAGAAACCAAGAACAAAGATCCCAGCAAATGCACAGGCGCCGGGAGAGGCTGAGGCGTGGAGACTGTCAGTGCCACCTGTCGCATGAGACGAAAAGCAAGCGCCGCCACCACTGCTGAGTTTATCTTGTAGAGCTCCGTAAAAACGAAACTAGATGCCTCGTTTTTTTTATTTCTGACGTGGCGCAATAAGTTTTGTGGCGTTCTGACAAAACACACTCGTAATTGCTCCTTTTTTAGATGTATCTGTTTCTCGAAATACTTCGTTAAATCGGGGATGGCGCTGACTCTATTTCGTTAAACATTGTAAAACCCAAGACTTAGGACAAAAAAAGAAGAAGAAGAAAAAAGTGGACAACTCTCCTTTTTTGTGCTAAGTCTAG
Source organism: Ixodes persulcatus (assembly GCA_013358835.2). Taxonomy (NCBI): domain Eukaryota; kingdom Metazoa; phylum Arthropoda; class Arachnida; order Ixodida; family Ixodidae; genus Ixodes; species Ixodes persulcatus. Next base: position 23,297 of record JABSTQ010006190.1, read on the forward strand.
GGTTTTACAATGTTGAAAGTTCGCCAGCTCACTTGCATCTTTTCTGTAATTTCTGTTTCGTTAGTTCTAATTCATAAAAGCATTGAGCCGTGTAGGCACATGTGGGGGAATCTGAATTTGTTCGTTAGATCGGGAAATTTGTAAGGTCGGGTAGATTGAGTTTTGACTGTATATAGATTGTTACTTGTTTCATGGTGAAAATAGTGCCTGTAGCCCAAACAATGCGGAAAATGTATTCACAATTTAGCGGTTTCAGCTGGTTTGAACCATTATCTTTGCTCCCCGCGGGACTGAGCCGAAAACCGTCAACCTGAACCCGAAGCACCGAGGAGCATTCTGGGAGTGTAGTTACACATGCTGGATGTGCTGGAGTCTGCAGAAATAGCTGTTTTAACGCAAAGACCTAAAACAAATATGCCATCTTGTTTGTGCATTTAGGGACGCCTTATTTTGGTCATTTACTTCAAACCTTTTATGCAGGGAAGAGCACGTGGGGCATGTTGACCTACATTCCCAGCATTCTCGTTGATGCTAGGGTAATTTAGCAATAGGTCGATTACTACGCCTGGAGTCATCTAGTTTTTGCTACGTTGTCGAGCCTCGCGTAGCTTCCGCAGTGCATGACTGCTGCACTCTGGAAGCTATGCTAGCTGCACAATGTAGCACGAAATAGTTGACTCCAAGTACAACTGCAGTGGTTTAGGTCTCGTAAATATTGGGCACTCAACACTCAACTATCAAAGTATATGTCACTCCATTGTAAACTGCATGCTTGTACTGTGGAATGGGTTTAGCAGCGTTTGAAACATTTGCGAGGAGGACAAACCAACAGCTGGCAAACATAATTTCACAGCGGACATGATGTTAAAACTCAGCTTGGGCGACCATGTACTCCAAAGGTTATGTATTTGTTTACTTTCCAGCGAGTTCAACACCTTTTTTTGTGTGTTTGCAAGCTTGCCTTCAGCTTGGTGGGAAATATTTTTCATCCACCGGTTCTGAACTAGACCACAAGAGTGGAGGGGGGTCGGTGACCAGACGGGTTAAAGCACTAGAACTCGGATAATGTGGATGAAAACTCATGCTGCAGAACCTGGGGATCCGGGTGTTAATCACCGCTCCTTTGAGTTTCGATCTGGATGAGCATCGTACCGGCGTGCAGTTGTGTGTCGCCACTGCGCGATGCACGTTAAGGACTTCAGGTCAGCGGTCGTACTCCACTGGCAGAATCTGATTTATGGTGGAGACGACACGCAGCCATTGGGTCTCACTAACCTCCCGCTTTCTAAACATGCAACTTGATTGCAGGTACGTGGAAAACGGCTCGTCATGAGACGGCGTTTTGCGGGTTTCTTTGGAGCCTGACCTCATCCAACAGTTTGCATGGAACCAAATCAGTCTTCAGGTCACGGTAAGTTCATTGTTCCAACCTGCTTAATAAACATAGAATAGTGGCGATGGCTTCACTACAGCCGGTCGTAGTCTAGTGCAGCTCTTGTACAGCTGTCCTGGGACCCATAGGGATCCGTGCTAATTCTGAGATCTTCAGCCAGAAATGAGTGCTGAGTAGTCTTCATACATGTGCCAGAGTTGGGCGTCTGTTTTTCACATGCCGCCGTGCTGCTATTCGCCGACATGATCACGTGAGGAGCAAAAAATCCTGCGCCGTGCAGGAGTGTTGGTTCGCCAACTTGTCACGCATGCACGCCGGAATATGTTCCTCTGCTTTTGCCCCCTTCTCCTTTCCGGTTTTCCAAGCATGGCGGTGTGTGCGGTGCCGCCATTCGCCAAATTCAGTCACGTGACCGGCTGCAGTCGACGGAGCGTGGCTCCTACACGTTCATGAAGTGACTTTTTGCATCACTTAGGATTTCAAGATGGATGAACGAGCATTCTGGCTCCCATAGGAAGCCTATACAGGAAGTTCAAAATCCCAGAAAAAGGTGTGCATAGTGATAACGGATTGGGCTTGGAGAAGATGCAAGCAGTAAACTAGGAATTTTAAGGGAGGTTCATCAGAGTGGTTTGTGATAGTTGGGCAAGTTAAGTGTTAAGTTTCTATACGTGGTATTCCGGGCACTTTTGGCCACCTTGACAGGGTGTTACGTTTCCGGCGGTTTCGACGACGGAACGGCTGTCAAAGGGACAGACAGGCTCTCTCTGCGGCTGGAAGATGATCTGAGTTTATTATAAAAGCAAGCTGGCTTTTAAGGATCCTGTATCCAATCAGGACTGGACAAAAAGAAAGAAATGCAATCCCGCGCCGCTCCAAATAATCTTATCAGGAAGTCAAGAAAAATGCATAGCACAGTCCAGCACCGCAATTGTTATAGCTCGGCCAATGCTACCGAGTTGGAATGTTGGTCAACAGTCTGACGCCTCTTGGGTAACTGGAGACGTAGGAGGTGTCGAAGCATTCAAAGGGCAAGAGCCGAGTTGCGGCCGTTTGACCTCGACGTAGTCCGTGCTTCCTGGAGAAGTAGGAGACAGGCATGTAGCACACTGAAAGCCTTCTACATATTGGAATAAAACAGCGCACAGATACAAAAAGGAAGAGACAAACCAGACAGGACAGAGCGCTGACTCGCAACTAAATCTTCTTTACTGATCGA
>JABSTQ010006191.1:0-77869 GCA_013358835.2 Ixodes persulcatus
GCTAGGGTGTGTCGGAGTGGCCGTGTTACTCAAACCTGGAATTCAAGCCATTCTTTCAAAAACAAATCGAGGGCCATGAGATTTTATTCTTGCGCCTTCACTGTTGGGAAAACACTGTGACCCTTGGTGCTATTTACCGACACCCGTCTGCTTCTCAAGATATTAGATGCGTTAGCATTAGTATCCACGTGACTTGGGTAAGCTGATGGCGTCCGCCTGTGGAGAAAACAGTGGGAAGGCAAGCTCCTCGCATATAGAGGAGGAGAGTAGTGAAGAAGAAAGGCGAGGGGGCGGCGACGTCAAAGACGGAAGCCAATGCGTGCGCTGCGCGGCGAGGCGAGGGGGAGGCGACGTCACGGGGTGGAGGCCAGTGCGCGTGTAGGAAACCGGTGAACAGCAAGAGCAACGTCAGGCAGAGGATGCCGCTGCTAAGCGTGCAAGGCGGGGGAACGAGACGGAGGACCGGAAACAGCGCCTAGCTCGGCTGGCCGAAACCCGGCGCCAGAAGAGGCAAGCCGACGTGAGTCTCCGTGCAACAGAGGCTGGGAAGAAGCGGGCTCAGCGAGCCCGCTTCACCGGAAAAAAACATTAAAGGAGGATCCATTGGTGGATCCGTAGAAAATGCGTCAGCGTGACCCTTTGAAAACGCCACGCACGTCTCTCTTTGGGAAACGCTAACACTGATCCCGTAACAAAGCCTATATTGCAGCAAAAATAAAAGAATCTAAAGAGAAAGCCAAAAGTTAAAGCCAAAACAAAAAGTGACGGAGTCAGCGTGAGCGTCTCCCAAAGGCGGACGTATGTGGCGTTTCCCAAGGGCCATGCTAATGCATTTCCTAGGGATCCACTAATGGTTATTTTTTTAATAGGATTTTGATCACTTGTATGCATTTAGCAACAACAAAATAATCCTCGCGGGTGATTTTATAGTACCGTCGATTGACAAGTTAATTATGTGTAGTTCATCTCCTTCCAAATATAATATTTTTGATATAATGCTCGCCTTCAATCTATATAATTAGTTCAAGATATCACCAGAGTGTGTGGCTCAACTCGCTCCATTCTTGATCTTATTTCCGTGAGTAGTTTGTTTACTTAATTCACTATCTCTGAGAACAGTGCGTATCTGAACACTACTCGGTTCTGATATCTTGTGTTCTTGATCGCTTATCATTAAAAAAAATATTCGTCTTACAAAGATACTTCAAACGTTGATATACCAGTATTCTAAACTAGCTTGATTTAATGTTTGATAGATTCTCTTACACAAACGTTGACGCACTCTGGGTAAAACTTCGGTCAAAAAATATGTACAGTCTTGACAGTTTTGGGCCTACGTAATATAAGGGGACAAATTATGATAGTTCGTGGATCAGTGAAGCATAATACACCTAAAGCGTAAATTAAACCGAGCCAAAAAAGGTCCACGGATTGTGACACCATGAGCTTGCAGTGCGACCTCAAAACAATTTTTGAAAGCTAGGGAAAGTTATTTCTCAGAGACACTTTCTAATATTCTTAAACATCACCCTCAGAAGTTTTGACCTTATTTAACTGAGATAAACAGACTAGTAAGGCAAATACAAATGACTTATGCCGTCATTACAGATTCTGGAACGCTTGCGTGTCCGTTCAAGTATTACTTCCAGTCAGTGTTTTTGATGCCAGTGGCTTTTACCATGTCCCTTCTGTCATTCCACTTTGCTACCCAGAGTTCTTAACATATATAGGCATAGTTTCCATGCTGTTATTACTAAAAAACAAATCTAGTGTTGGGCAGGAGTAGATTCCAAACATGTTTCTAAGACGGTATGCGAAATTCCTAGTCTATGTTTTAATCATTTTTTCTGTCCTACTAGATGATTGGTGGACTCCTACGGTAGTTCCTGTGCATTAGAAAGGGAATCGCTTAAGTCTTGAGAACTACCGTTGCATTTTGTTAATTTCTTCGTCATGCAAATTGATGGAGTACATTGCCTGCAGCCATATTAGTCAGCTTCTAGATAGGCATAATTTCGTAACTCCATTCCAGCATGGTTTTTGTAAAGGCCTACTACTGCAACCCAACTTGAAACAAAGAGTCATGAGTTTGTACAAACTCTAAACAAAGGCAGCAATGTTAACGTGTTGTGCTTAGATATTAGCAAGGTCTTCGATAAGGAGCCTGATGCTCACATACTTTTTAAGCTAAAAACACTTGGTCTGCCACTTGAATTTGTTCACTGGGTTGCTGCCTACTTACCCCATCGGGCGTAATCTGTCACCGTCATGGGTTGCTCTTCAGTTCTGCCTGAATGGCAGAACTGAAGAAGGGGTCCCTCAAGGGAGCGTTTTAGGCCCGCTTTTATTTTTGGGCTACATAACTGATATTATATATTAAAAAACGAAGACGACGGACGAAGATTGGGTCAGACACTAAACACCTCAAACGCAGCTTCTAAACTTTATTGACACAACCATTTATATATCGTCTCTCACACGCATCTCTCTCCGAATTTACACACATCTTTGTGACGTTCCACTGTGGTACAAAAAGTCATGACCTTAATTTCAAGCGACGACCTTATTTCCCACACAACACAAAACACGTGTCTCCGGAAATTTTTACACGTGTTTGTGGCCTTCAACCCTGATACAGACCTTCTATTGTACACAACAATGGTACAGGCAACAATTCAAAGCAAAGCAACATCCAAAAGCCCTAACCCAGCGCACTCTCGTGCCTCCATTCTCAGGTCCCACACTGCGGCCTGATAAAGCAAACAACAAACCCATCACAAAAACGTAAAGAAAAAATTTCAACAAAAGCTTTTGAATCGTTCCATCTAGTGCTATTGACGGTTGACTGGTACAATATCCTACGGACGCAATTCTGATTGTCTCCTTTCAGGCTCCTTTGTGAATTGTTTCCTCTACCATTGTTGTGCACCAGAGGAGGTCTTTACTGGGGTTGAAGGTTACAAAGACGAGTGCAACTTCCCGGAGACGTCTGTGTCGTGCTGTGTATGAGATTAGGTCTTTGCTTCGGTTTGAGGGCATGACGTGTTGTACCGTGGTGAAAAGTAACAAACACGTATGCAAATTCCTGGCAAGGTGTGTGTGAAAGATGATATATAAACCATTGTGTCCACAAACTTTAGTAGGTGCGTTTGACACGTTTTGTGTTTGTCCCCTTCGTCCGTCGTCTCTGTTGTTGTTTTTTCTTTAGAAATGTGTAACATTAACTAGGTCATCTGTTCGCTTCCTCTTTCTTAAATTATATTGAATCGGGCCTTGATGCAGGTGTTAACATACGTCTTTTGCAGACGATTGTAATATTTTTACGGAAGTAACTTCGAGCTTGGTTCATGTTCCATTATATAATAGCTTACAGTCTATTGTGTCATTGTGCGATGATTGGAAATGAAGCTAAATATTACAATAACGGTACTCATACGCATTGAAAAACGCATTTACATTATATCTACAAGATCGCTGACTTTTGTTTCTGTAGTGCATGAGTCTAAGTGTATTAATGTTTTTATATCTGACAATCTTTCGTGGTCTTCTCATATAACATTTATCTGCACCCCGGTATTTAGACAGTTGGGTTTCCTTAAAAGAAAGTTAAAGAGGACTTCGGTTTTAGTTAAATTACATGTTTAGCACTTATTAGTAAGAACCAAGTTGGAGTACGCTGTTTTGTTTGGGACACTTTTACTCAAATGACATATGGTAATTGGAGAAGGTCCAACGGCGAGCTGTTTGCTTTATATATGGAAACTACGGAAGGTTGGCTTCACCTTTGCTACGAATGGAAGCTATTGGGATACCGGCACTGCAGTTATAAAAAAAATTGCTCGACTTAGATATTTTTTTGCAGGAAGTTCATTTGCGCTTAGGTACTTTATATTATTCTTCCCCGTTATCAACAAGGGCAACGCGACATAGGCGAAAGGTTTCCCTCAGTTCCATCTTTGCGAGTACTAACATGTTTAAATTCAGCTTCTCTCCCCGCTCTATTAACAAGTAAAACTCCTTATCGCTCGACATTATTTTTAAACCTAAATTTGTTCAAAAAGTACTACGTCTTGTTGAAGATAATTGCATTGGTTAATTATTTTCTTTTATGGTAGACCATTTTGTGACATAACTCTTGATGGTTGACATTTCTTCCTTTATTTTGACTGTACATTTGAATTGTTAACCATTGTTTCAATTAGGTATATATATATATAGGCGTATTTTTACGCTTTTTTGTTATCGTTCTCAATTTCGGCGCCTCTTTTACCAGGACCCACTTGGATCTGTAGTATTGACTAAATAAATAAAAATAAAAAGGCTGCGGAAGCAAAAAAGGCTCGTATTTCTGTCTACGTCGCAAAGTCGGTGTAGCTACTAAGCGGGAATGTGTTCTAAAAGTCGCCGAGCCTATGTCAGAGTATATCACCATGTTTGATGCACTAAACCTCGTTCGAATATTTTAATAGCCACCGCGCAAAAAATGGGGGAGTTTTAACACGTGACATTGGTATGACAAGTGCACTACGTGCATATTGTTCCCAATGCAATAAAAAAAATAATAAGGCGGCTTAGCTAAGTTCGTAGTATGCTTGGCTCCCACGCAGATGGCCGGTTTTCGATCCCTGCCATCACCTGTGGTTTTATATTTTCCTAATTTAATAGAAGATTCTAGAATCTCTAAGGATCATGTATTTGCCCATACTCAAAATGTAAAGCTCCGTAACAATCGAGGTCGATTATTCTAGCAGGCGAGCTGGTGGTAGCTAATCATGTCGTTTAACACCTAAGGCTGTGGTGTAGAAAAAAAAAAAACGTTTAGTCGAAGGAAAAGACGGATTGAGAAGTTCCTTTCTGTGTCTGTTCCTTTGACTAAAAGTGTTTTTTTTTTCTGCACTACAGTCTCCGGTGTTAAATCACACAATTATTCTAGGCTTCCAGAGAAGCCTTAAGGCAGAGGTCGGTAACCTATTTCCCGCTGGCCGAATTTGGCCAGTGAGGCATTTTGTGCGGCCCACGACACGCCACTAAAAAGCCCCCCCCCCCCCCCCCCCCCCCCGAAAAAAAAAATATATATATATATATTTACCTATAAAAGAATACAAATACACATTATTACCACAAGAGGTATGTTTGCTTGCAAATCCTTATAATCGGACGTATTTACTCAAGTGATTTGCCAGATAGAGTCCGCTGATCAGCTGATCCACAAACAGACAGTAAGCTGAAGGATGCACTTGCAGCGAACGACTTCGTTAAGTTTTCCGCGTGCGTCCCTGAATAGGGTTTTTATTAGGGGTGTGCGAATATTGAAATTTTCGAATACGAATCGAATACGAATAAGATAAAGAACGGGCTTCGAATATCGAATCGAATATCGAATATGTGTCTAGTAATAAAAAATTGCAAAACAAGAGGTAACAGCAGGTTTTATTGCCTTTATAAAATAAATCAATGCAGCTGCATTTAACTGGGCCGCAGCTGTAATGTAATGTAATGAAATGAGTGCTAGTAATGCACTCATTGCAAATTATCATGTAGGAAAATTAACTGTTCAACGTAGAAAGACCCTTTCACGGGAAACCTGCGAAATTTCACTAAAGTTCGAAGTTCGACTTATGGACAGTGTTGCCCGGCTGCTACACGAATATTTCAACTTTAGGGAAACAAATCATTATGAAAGTACTTTATTTTATGTTTCATAAAATGGTTACCAATGTTTACATAATATAAAAGCGAAACTATGCACTTTTAACGCTTTCATTAGTTATTAATGTGAACCAGTGATGCCAATACACCCAACAAATATTGCACTTTTCCTCTGCCAAATAAAATCAACTAGTTTTTTTTTTTTTTAATTTTCGCGCATGCACACAAAAGTCGAACTTCAGTCGAACCTTTGTCCAGCATCACATTGATGGTTCGAAAAAGTGGAACTTGGTCGAACTCGAACCTGGGCAGGTTCGCGACATCCCTAGTTTTGACTGCGCGGGAGTGGCAGGAGTTGTGGTCAATGGCGATGCAATGTTCTGCTCGCACCTAGATATTTTTTTTTTTCAAACATTTATATTAGATAACACTCTGGAGATTTATTTTATATTTATATTTCACTCTCGAGGTTTATTTTATTGTATCAATTTATAGAAAGCGCAATTAAATCACATATTGCTATAAAAGTGCCACACAACAAAGGGCTTGGTGAAAAAGGAACCGAAACTGATCCTGCCTTGCTGCCATCGGACAGATAGAAACGGAGCAGACCGATAACGCACGCATCATACGCTTTTCTCAGTGAATAAACATATTCATAGGGGAATGCGTCGCAAGCAGATTATTCGTTACTTGCTCGAATATTCGCAGTTTGTGCGAATATATTCGGAAGTTCCCGAATATTCGTCCAAAGCCGAATATTCGGGAACTTCCGAATATGCAATTTTCGAATCAAATACGTTTCGAATAGAGAAAATATTCGATTCGTATTCGAAATTTCGAATAGTCGCACACCCCTAGTTTTTTATATATATGCAATCTTGTAGTGGCCTTCACCAAATTGTTTGCTACAGTGCTTAGATCTCTGTGAATATATACTTTCTCAAGATGAAAACCGTAAAGTCAAAAGGCGAGCGCCTCCAACACGTTTTACGACTCTCAATCTTGGCAATCAATATTGAACGCCCAAAATTGACAGAGACGGGGCTCGATTAATCTAATTTTAGCTGTTCTTGATTCAAGAGAACATCCTTGAATACCACCTTCGGGTATGTTAGTCTTTACTTTAACATTCTTTTTCTGTCGACTTGCTCCCCCCCCCCCCTCCCCACCCTTCCTCTCCATTTCTCCGTCCGACACGCTCCCCCTCCACTTTGCGGCGATTTCGCCCGCTGCAGCAAAAGGTTTCCGACCCCTGCCTGAAGAGAAACTGTGCCGGGCCGTGCAGGGTCAGTCACGCCCAGCGCTCGATTCCACTACAACGCCGCCGTCGACGCCTGCGACGCTGTCCCTTCTTTTTAATTTAGATCCAGCAAAAATTCGCCACATTTAACGTTCGGTTCCTGTCTCTTCGTTAGTAGCCTCTTTAATTGTCATTCGTGAAAGTATCCTCAGCGTAAAAAAACAAACAGACTGAGCGTGGTGATCGATGTTAACAATATCATTTAGGCATTAATTAAACAGAAGAGGCCCAAGTGCCCTTCCTTGTGGCACATCTGTGATAAGATTTTAAAAAGAAGAGTATGGACCATCATTACTGCACACTGTTTCCTACATTTTAATTGTGATTCATCTAAAGCTAGGGTTACTTCGCAAACCATATTAGCCACGTTTCGCAAGAACAATTTTGTGTTATTGCGGGGCAAAGTTTGAAAGTATAAAGAAGCAGATCAGACAAGATATACTAATATAGCATAAACCCTAGGCAAGCAACATTAGTATTTTTTAAGTCATCGATGCGTTTTATTTAAATAAAAAAAAGTTTAGGTGGTTTATATAACGAAACACGGTGAAGGTAGACTGGTGCACATTTAAATGAACCGTATGTTAGCAAGTGGCAATGTTTTGCTCACATTCTGCATAAATGTAATCGGCAGGGAGAAAAAGACGCCGGTATCACTCGGCCAAGAAACTTCTGGCATCGTTCATTGATTTCTTCTCAAAGCCGACACCGTCAAGGGTACCTGGTCGATCGGTCGATCGTTTTCGTTATGTCGTCGGCAACTCGTTTAAGCAAATCAGAGAGGCTCTAACCTGCGCACTTTTAAATTTGCACGAGCCTCCCATCCAGCCATAGCTATAGATTTCTTTTCCAGGAGCATAAATCCAAGCTTCTGACTGTGGATGAGGAGGGTGGTTTGTGGCGTTTCCTGAAGGCCTCCTTGGGGCGACGTCAAGGAGGCCATCCTCAAGAACTTCAGGAACAATTGTGGCATAACAGGATCAAGACAGTGGCAAAGTTGTTTTGTGAAGGACTGCGTCTGAACAGACTAGCGAAGAAGGTGCAGGCGTCCGAGAAGCTCAGCCTGGAAGTGTTTTTTTTTTTTTTCTGTCAAGACTTATAAAGATTTGAATGTAAAATTGCCCGGTGAATGCGTCTGAAAGAGACTCGTGGCAGCGAGACGTCGGGGGGTTCCTGTACACACAGCTTGCGCGTCTTGATTTAAATGATCCGCTCTTGATTTGGAACTTGGAGGCGGTCATTAAGCAATTGTCAACAGACGTTTCCTACTCGGGAGGGTTCTCAATCGATGTAAAATACCTGTTTTATTTTATCTGGCATGATAAATTAATACCCGCAGATAGAGGGTGCCTAAAAGGTAGCAACGATAACGGAACTCCTGTGAATGCAGTGTGGAATCATTTATTGAACACCTTACATGCTGCCTACATTCCACCCTGGTGTCTCTTGAAGGCGACCTGTATGTACAAAAGCACGGAATGGGTATCAGGTCGCATGTCGCCCCTGCTCTTTGCGATATTTTTGGCGGAATTTGTCCGGGGTGTGCTCAGCGATTTAGAAACAGAGGAGGAGGCTAGGATATTGAGGTGTGTGGATGATTTTCTAGTGCTGGTACCACAGCCCACAGTGTTGGATGGCAACGTTAAGGAAAGAGTGCTAGAGGGATGTTCTCATCAAATTCGCACAGCCTTACTTTCACTCACGAAACAATGACGTCAGGGAAACTGCAATTTGTGGATTTAATATTATATTTTCAAGGAGAGCGCGTATGCTGGGAGCATCGACCAGGTTCAAAGAAAGGTGTGTTGCACTTTAATTCAGCCCACTCTAAGTTGGCAAAGAGAGAGGGATCGCTTCCTCCCAAATGAATGCATCACTTGCAAAATCGTGCCAACACACCGTGAACAATAGCTTTTTCAGCCTGAGATCACCGACCTGCCCTAATCGTTTTCTTCATGAGGTGGCCGAAACAGCAGCTTCTGAGATTAAGAGGGAAAATAAGAATAAGGAAGCAGCAAGGTCCAGGAAAAAGTGAGAACCGTCGTCATCCCTTACATACACGGTGTTTCACACAATCTAAAAAGGGTGGCGTCGCATTTTATTTTGTCGGCGCTGTTTTCGGCCCCAGATAGCTGTCTGGTCTCTGCCACAAGATCAACAACAAAAAAGATGAAAGTGATATGTGCACAAAGTAACACTCAAAGCAGTTCATTGATTGTGCCTCCTCGGTCGTGCATGGAATTCCCACGACTTGTGGTATGGAGTACGTAGGTCAAACGGGCAGGTGCGTCAATGACAGGACATGAGAGCACTCGCTGTCAGTAAGGACTTCCATGTCGGGCAATTTGGCTATTCATTGTGATAGATGCCCTTGTGCACCTGAACTTGAAAAAACAAGAATTCTTGGGAAGTTAAGAAACAAGATCTCGGGATAATTGTATGAGCCACTCATCAACAGAATGGAAGGAGGTGACAGATGCATAAGTGCCTCTACAGTTCATTTAACAAACAAAGAATTTGAATTCCTGCATGAAAAACCCGATTGGTTGCTTAAATAGTTTGCGTTGTTTCAATAAATAATCAGTCGAAAGTAGTGCTTTTGCTGTGTCTCTTACTTTATGTCCTTCTCTTGTGGCGCTTTTGTCAGAAGGAACGGTATACTAATTAGTGCATCTCTCAAGATTAATTCTCATTGTTCCTTAAATTAAAATCGTTTTCCAACATTTGCAGTCGCACTGGCACTCGTCGCTTGACTGCGAGACTGATGCGAGGATCTACATTAGAGATGTTTCGCGTTGACCGGTTATGTTCCGACTTTTTTTTAGATTTCAACTCGACGGCGCCTCTTCATGCTAAACTAGGCGAAGAACCTTGCCGAGCTGTGTTCTTCGGTGGAAGGATGCTAGTCGCCGAAACTTCTGACGCCGGAATGGAACGCTAATAGAAACAGACCACACCATACCGGTGCTTCGTTGGGAATAGAGAGGTCGCTTATTTGAGGTGATAATTTCATGATGTCAGGTTAGTGGAATCATAATGGTAGGATGTTTACTATTGTAAGTCTAAAGACACTAGAATCGTTATGGTTGCATGTAAAACGGTTATCAGCATGAAGAAGAAATGCAATAATGGTGATGGTCGCATGTATAACGATCAGATATTATGGAATCTTGATGAAATTATGTGAGCTTCTGTGTCTTTCTCATAACTTTTTAATAGGTGATGCAGGCACACATGTGACAAATTTGACAGGAGGTCAACCTACTGGTGAGGTTCTGGTGTGCTGAGCAAAGCTGTGCTGCGAGCAAACATGACTCCATCTGGGATACCTTTACTAATTAACTCACTGACTCACTTGAAGCCGCCCAGAAAAGATCCGCATACTTTTTTCGAGCCAATTATAATCGCACTACAAGTCACTACCCGTTAAACAAAACTTAAGCGGGGTTTATTAAGGCAAGAGGAAGAAAGTATGCAGGTTTCAAAAACCACGTTTAGAAAATATAGGCTAGAAGCTTTTTTTTAGAATGGAGTACCTATCGCCTCATTTAGACTGGATCACAAGAGGTCCGTCCAAAGTTGAGGCAATTTTCGTGGATTTGGTTTGGCTGTCAACGCTGCTATCTTTCCAGCTTATATGCGAGGCGACGAGCCGCCGGCTGGTGAAAGTTCTTAGTCCTTCATTGATCTTGTCAGAGCGAACTCGAAGCCGTAGCGTGCCCCTCATGCAGTACAAGTGGCCCGCCTTGCTTTATGCCGGTTACGCACGCCATCAGGCCTCATGACATTTATAGCTAGCCAAGTCCGAGCGGTTTTTCCTATTTTCTTTTTCTTTTCACTTTTTCTTGTCCTATCCTTCTCTTGTTTTCTTCTTCTTTCCTCACTCGTTAATTTCGTTTTTTTTTTCTGTTCCGTGTGTTTATTCCTCTACCTTCTTCAGTTTAAGAAGTAGGGAGAAAAGAGAGTGCCCGCATTGAAGGGTACATCTGTGTATGTTCGTTAGTAGTATAAAAAATGAAAGTTCTGGACAACGGCCCATTCTCCCGATTTGAAAAATGGCATTAAAAATAATAATTAAACAATATACAAAAATTACGCTGTGGAAACGTATTTCACCATGTCCTTTTCATAAATCGTTCCCAGTATATCTTCTCCATTCATGTCAACTAAATCGTAATACGGAACACAGTCGCTTAAAACTTCTTTTATTCGAAATACTTTGGCTGTATAATTTTGTTTTTAACGCTTTTCAAGAACTGTTTAAAATTTCAGTAATCTCAGAGCACCAGCAACTTGACTTTCGGCTTTTTGTTACGTTTGGATGGAGGATACACACTTTTTCTGACAACCTCTTCATCATGTTTTAATGAGGGTTCGATTGGAGCCATTTAATAGATCCATGATAGGATTTATTATAGTTTTTACCGACTTCACCAAAACCCGCGGATTCCGAACCTTATCTAATTCTTCCCTTAATGTTCTGTTCAACCTTTCGACAACAGATGCCTTAAGCATTGAATAAGTACTCAAAAGTGTAATTCCTTTATCTTGAAAGAATCACACTAATTTACTGTTATAAAACTCTAGTCCTTGATCTCTTTGAATCTTGGTGGGGTATTATTTTTTTAGTTGAATATTTCAAGGAATGCTAGAGTTATTTGTTCACGTGTTTTGTTCTTTAACGGCGTTACCCGTGCATATAAAGTGGTTATATCTATACAAGTTAAAATATATTTATAACCTTTGACATCAACAAGATCAGCTTACCATTGATTATCTCCACCTTGAATGATTACTCAACGTCTTTCAAATTTGTTTTTAATTGGTTCAAAGTTTGTATATTCATCTTGTTTCTCAGAAAACACTCTAACCTCTTTATTTGACTTGTTAGTATTTATTTGAAGATCATTTACTCCATAATTCCCTCTTTCCGGATCATATTGAATATTTAATAAGAAAATTTATTTAGAAATAAATTTATACCCATTCAGTTTTTATTTTTAATATATTTCTTCCTAGTGAGATAATTGGTTGACTTGATAAAAATTGTATCTATTCTTAGCCTCAACTTCAGAAATTTCATTTGTTTTGTATAGGTACAGAATTTCTTTATAAAAATTGCAGAAAACAAAAGACGATTATTTTCTTCTTTATACATGCAGAGTTTGTTCAATTGCATCAACGAGTAAAATACTTAACATCAAATCATGCTAAGGGTAGAAAACGAATTTAGTTAGTCCACTTGCTAAACAGACAGTCCTAGTGAAAATGAGAAATTTACTTAAATTCTGATAATAATGATAGGATCTTCTGCTTCTGCTTGAGGATCTCATGGTTTCTCCTCAAGTTCTTCCATTCATTAGTTAGATAAACAATACCTAATCAATTGTCTTTCATTATGTTATGGATCTGATGCAAACTTTTGTATAATATCATATTATGTTTTACTCCCTAGTCGGTTTAGAATATAGTGAATACAATAACGACCACATAAAAAAAGAGTTTATATTTTGAATCTGATGGATTTTAGAGTGTCGTTATCACTTGTTCTCAGATACCTTATATTTCTTAGCAGAGGGTAAACCAAAACTATCAAAGATGTCAATATATTTTAGACCATTAAAATAAGAAACCTAATACGTCCAAAATGATAGAAAGCATCATTATATATCACACCAAACTTGTTTATTTGTTTAGACAAGATATTTTTTGCAAATGCACCACTAAATTCCGGTTCCTGTTTAAATACCTTGAATTATTTGTAGAAATTAATGGCGACTTTATGAATTTTTTTACCAGTTATTCTAACACCCTGACCAGCAATTTTCCTATCAACTTTTGCCGCTCCAGCCGTTGCGGTTTTTGTTAAGGCCCTCTTGACAACAAGCGGCATAGCTCTGGCTGCTAAGGCTGCTAAGGCTGCTATAAGGCCCCAAAGATTGGCAAAAAACCACCTTCTCGAGTCTTTTGATTTCATAAGAGAGTTTTACTGAAATTTACGTCCACAGGCTTACCATTCTTTATTTTCTGAATTTGAGAGGAAGTAAAAAATAATCTAGAGTTTGTGAGATTAGCTATCGGATCAATTCATAATTTTCATTATTCTTCCTGAATTGAAGTCTTAAGCATTTTTGTTGAACTTCTGATACGTGTACAAATTATTTATCAGATACAGTTACATTAATCCACCGATTTTGTTGTTCTTACTGAGGCGTGGCTGAATCCCGACATATCAGATGCTGAATTGTTCTCTTCTTGTCCAAACTTTCGTGTGTACAGGTGTGACAGTATTACTAGAAAGGGGATAGGTGTACTTTTTGCTATTTATAATCAAACCACGTCTGGGCTCATTCCGCTTTCTACCGAGCTAAAAGTCGCATGGGTTTACCTCCCTAAGGCACCCTCTGTTGTAATGGGCGTATGTTATAGGCCACCTGATAGTAATAAGGAATTCACCTTCGAGCTTAATAAGTGTCTTTCTGAACTCGCTACTCAATATCATAACGCTTCTGCTGTAGTTCTCGGTGATTTTAATTATCCGAATATTAATTTATCTACCTTCACATCCACCTGCACTTCCTCTCAAAAATTTACAAAGATTTACCTAGATTATAAACTAACAAATATTATCACCCAGCCCACTAGAATTACCGACTGCTGCAGCAATTTACTCGACTTGTGCTTAAGTCAGGAATATTCTTATTTTAGCACGTTACCTACTTAACAGGAATTAGCGACCATCTTGTCATCGACGTAACACCCTTTCTCTCTGTTCCTCGGATATCACATTATTGCAAATACATTCGCGACTACGCGAGGGCCGACTACGTGTCTATCAACTCATGCCTCGAAGACATTCTCTGTTAATCTCGACGAAAGAACCGTCGATGAAAATTGGACGCTTAGTAGACGAACGAACCCACTTAGTGGCGCGCTTCATCCCACTGACCAGATTCATATCTGATAAGTGTCACCCATGGTATAACAAAACAGTGCATAGTCATGCCAACAAGAAAAAGTGACTTTATAAACGAGTGAAGTCTATCAACAATTCAGCCTCGTGAGATGCATATCACGCGTCTGCTAGAACATACAAAACCGCCATTACTGATGCTAAAACCACGTTTTTTACTCACGACCTCCCCAACATTTTAACAAATAAACCCAAAACGTTCTGGAAAGTGGTCGACCCAGCTCTGTCTCTTCCTTTGTAGTTCATAAACTACAACGGCATCCCTCTTTTAGATGAAGATAGCGCTCTTTACCTTAACAGTGTTTTCACATCTATATTTACTAAAAAAGACTTGCTAAACATTCCCGACTCATGCCTATTATCTCACCCTCAGATGAATCCTATCATAATTGACCACGCAGGCGTATTGAAAGCAATAGACAACCTAAAGGTCTCCTGAGACTCCGGAGACGACAAAATTAATTCGGAGGTATTAATAAACACTAAACACATTTCCTCTGTTTTCCTCTGTGACATATTCTAACAATCGCTCATGCTTTCCATAGTTCCACGTGACTGTAAAATAGCTAACGTATTACCTGTTCACAAAACTGGTGATTGCCAAAAATAAGTAATTACCATCCCATCTCTCTCAGCAGTGTTCCATCTAAGCTCATGGAGCATACACTTTACTCAAATATAATTAACTTTCTTGACTCTCATAACCTTTTCTTTTTGAGCATCAGCACGGATTTCGTAAATCTTACTCATGTGAAACCCAGCTAACAGCCTTCCTTACTGATATTTATTCAAGCATCGATTCGAATATTTAGACCAACGCCACTTTCATTGACTTCTCCAAAGCATTCAACAAAGTTCCACACCAACGTCCATTAACAAAGTTTAACGATAATAATATTAACCCCTCTGTTGTTAAGTGGATTTTTGAATTACTAACTAACCGTACGCAATATTCCTCCGTTAACAACGTAAAATATTCCACCTCTACCGTAACGTAGGGTGTCCCCCAGGGAACCGTCCTTGGCCCCTTCTGTTCCTAATCTATATTAATGATCTCAACCTTAATATAGCTTCTTTTATACGCCTGTTCGCTGACGATTCTGTAATTTACCGACCCATTATTTCATACTGTGATCATAATGCTCAGGAGGAAGACCTTGAGCTTGTAATTCATTGGTGAGAAAAATGGCAGATGACGTTAAACTTTAATAAATGTAGATCCCTATAATTTTCCCGCAGTTCGCGTGCCTCACCTTTTTGTAATACCTCACTCATACTCAAGTAATAACATTCTCATCTTATAAATACCTCGGTGTTCATCTCACCTCTGACCTGTTATGGACTACTCACATAACTTCTGTTATTTCTGATACTAACCGTTCTCTCGGATATTTGCGCCGTAGCCTCATACTTGCTACACCCTCCGTAAAACGGCTATAGTATACTACTCGTATAAGATCGAAGTTAGAATACGCCTCATCTATATTGTCTCCATGAGAGTCCTACCTCGCAAATAATTTAGAATCCGTCCAAAACAGAGCCCTTCGATTTGTTTGTAACAACTACTCACCATATACCAGCATATCAGGATTACGCCAACCAGCTAACCTTCATTCACTTTCCTTTCGCCGCCGACTAGCACGCCTTTCTCTCCTGCATCGAATGTTTTTATCACTATAGCCACCTCAAAGAATCGTCGCTCACCTCCCCGTCGTAATTTCCCGCGTCTAGATAACCTATGTAAATTACATCCAATTCGATCATCAACTGTTTCTCACCAGACTTCCACACTACCATTGGCCATCGAGGATTGAAATTCACCACCTGGCAACGTCGTTTCTATTAATGATACTACTAAATGTGTTGAAGCTATTACCCTATCTTTATCTAACGTACCTAGCTAGCTTAAAGTGTTATAATGGTGTTTATTGTTCTATCTTTTTTTTTCTTCTATTGCCACCCCCTTGTATAATGCCCCACGGCCCTCAAGGAAACTAAATGATGATGATGATCAGATACAGTTACATTACATGTTCTATCAAACTTGTACACCATATGCATTATGTACGTTGTAGCCGGAGTACTTCGAAGTTTAACATGGACCTGAGTGAGAGATGTGTCAGTATTTTCGAATGCATTCGTAGGCATATTTGTAACATCGAAACAGAATATTGGATAGAGACTTACAAATGTTCGTTTCGTTACAACTGTCCCGGTATCTACGTCTACAGCTTTAAATCCGGTTTTTGAGAATGCATTACAGGCATCGTCAACAACAAAATTGAATGGTGTGAATTCACAATGAATTAGAAAGAATCTATGGGAGTTTACTTCTACATTTTTAATTTTCAGGTTTAAATTATCAAAACAATATTTTTTTCCAGTCGAAGTATTGATTCTAGAAACGTTGTGAAAACAAAATAATTGTATTTTGGTTTATATTGTATTCCTATAAAAGCTATGGTGTGTTCTGTATTATCAAAGTATATCATTCCAGCGGTTTGAAAACTTTCCCATCCGTATGATAAAGTCGCATGGATAGGGGGTTTCGGTTTGGAGAGCTTGAATTTCCAGATTTGGTGTTATCTTTTAAACCTTCTACAATAGCCCTTCGAATACAACTAAGTGATTTCCTGCAATGATTATTGACAGCTCTGTGTAATTATGTTTGGTCAGAGCTAGCCTAAATGTCACCTTTTGAAATACTTTATCAAGTCTAAAAAAAAAACTTACTAGATCTCTGACTTTAAAAGAAACATCTGTAGTGTTTGAGTTTAGGGTTATTTCATATTTCTTGGCACGTCCTTTATTAGATCTTGGGTTTACTTTAACACCACTAACAGTCTTCTGGGCATCTATGATGACTTTACATTTGCTTAGTTCATATGTTTCAGACCTATCTGAGTACGAAAACTCGGGCATGGTTGCAGATATTGAAAACTCATCTAAGTAGGTGATCAACATTTTGATCGTCGTACTAATTCCAGGAAATAAATACGTTAGAATATTTTATGATTAACAGTTACTCTAATTTTTGAAAATGCATTCGCACCAATATTCTTAACAAACGTAACAATATCAGCACTACTGAGATTCGTATCATCACTTTAGCAATATTTAGTCGGCACTGAAGTACACTTTTGGAAACTCTAAGGGCTTCCCTGATGCCAAAACAGAAGAGTTCTACTTCATTTTGAGATTTTATTCTGTCATTTATATTTCTAATAATTTCAAAATCATGACGTTCATCAGTTGGCGTATATACTCCTGTTTCTCGTAAGTTTCAATGGTCCATATACAAAATTTGAAAAAATATGCAAGATGGGGATTAAGAAAAACTTTGAATTGTTAGCCCATTCTTTTATTCATTAGAAATCCGCCTCCGTGCAAAAGTTCATTATATATTTTTGTACGTTATAATTTACTATTGGAACAACCTGTACCTTAAAGTCGTAAATTTATTTAGCCTTGAAGTTTTATTATTTAAAGCATTTTCAACTAGTTTGGATGCTGTACTTTGTAATATCGGTTTAATCTCTGCAATTGTATCTTTAGCAAATGAAATTATTTTAGGTTAAACTCGATGAAAAAAGGTCTTACCTGAGATGCTAAGAGCCTTGCAAGGGTTAATAATAAGTTCGTTAAAAATCAATTTTCTTGCATACCACAATATCCATTAAGTGAATGCTTGCAAAAGTGTTGATGAGGATTTGTAAGTAAAACCATTTATTATAGAAATTTTGTACAGATATCCAGAAGACATCTAACGTCTTTGTTAAAATCGCTTTGTCTATTCTTTTCATCTGTAATTCTTGAAGAAAAATCAATGATAACACTATACTGTACCTCAAAACGTTTCATTGGGTTTGGACTAAACACTAGCTATGAATTGGATATTTTGTTTGCAACAAACGTGTTTAGTAAATAATTTTGCATCATAATTGTATTATCGTCTGAATAAAAGCTTTGACTAAATTACAATGAATAAATATTGTACTGGCATCTTGTCTAACATTTGCTGGAAAAATACACAATTACTTCAGTTCCTTCCTTATCACTTCCGCATAGTGATTGTCTGAAACTAAGTTTTTTTCTCAAATGAAAATCTTTTCTGAACTCCAATTTGTATCCTGTCTTTATGGTTATTGATATTCTATTAGTAATACCTCGTGGTACTGCAAATAAAATTGGAATATCCTTTTTAAGCATTTCAAAAAATTTAACCATTTGACTATTCAGAGAATCACAATCACGATTACCATCGCGAATGGTCATATGTTTTGCTTTCCCTTTATCTAAAATGTACAGTAAAATATTATGTTTAAATTTTACAGATATAGTATGCCATATGTAAGGGATTGCACATTATTTCATTGCAATTCATTTTCTTTTTGGATATAACTTCGGTGTCTCGGGAAATGTTAGAGTACCTTCACCGTTAATATGTTTAATTAATTATAATATTTTTTATTTCCTAGACATAAATATTTTATTATATTAGTGTTTATGCTGGTTCGCACTCGTTTATTTAATCTCTAATAAAATATTTAATATAGAACATCCCAAGCAGCACACTTCCTTGGCCCAGGCGTGGGCCTGACTGGCGCGAGCTAGAGCCAACTTGGCTCAAGCCTGGCACTAGCTTAAGCCAAACTGGTCCAAGTATGAGCCGAGGAAGCGGGATTATTCATTTACAAGTTCATTATTTCCAGCTCTTTTATGTTGAAAGTTGTATATAACTTTTTATAAGATCATCAACACTTGTATAAATACCATTTCCGACGATTGGCCCACATTAATTATTATGTTCCCAAGATCATCTTAGTATTTTACAAGATATTTTATTTTTTCATCAAAAACACCATGTTGTACGCCTAATCGTTTTTATTTCGATTTCACCACCAGCTTTCTTCATTTCCCTGCTTAGTTGTTCTTTTGACTTCCTAATGATCCTTATCGTTGAATAGTCATCGATCTTTTCTGCAAGTTCATCAATGTTATCTCGATATTTATTGAATGCATCTTCCAAACGAGATAGTTCAAGTTCTCTATAAAACTTCTGACCAAAAGTGCCATTGGTTTCTTCTAACTCGAGATCAAGGTTAAGATTTATTGGAGTGGATGCAATAGACCATTCCATTTAGCGCTCTCTGGGCGGCACCATTTTGTTCGACCGCAGCGCCCTCTCCATACATCCGGGAAATTCAGCGGGTTCGGCGGGGTAAAACGAGAGAGAGGGCACGCGACCAACTCCGCTAGCAGACGACAAACCGGGAGGTTGCCGTTCTCCATCTTTGAGGTGTATCGGCGGGCTGTACGGAACATCGAACTCTCGCTCGTGGCTGCCGTTGTGAAGTGGTTCCCGTTCTTAGAATAGTTATGTCTACTCCAAAATCATCCTACAGCTCTCTGTTGTTCTATTTCTGTAAAAGATCAACATAGCACTTCTTTTTTTCCGTTACTTAAATAGCAGTTGAGTCAGCCGGCAGTACTACCCTCAACTACCGCGTGTATTGCGGCAGGAGAGCACGTTTTTATTTATTATTTCAGACTTCCACTCATGGTCGCTAAAGGCCTACACCAGTATGGCTGGAAAATTCGGCTTATCTAGCAATTGTGCAATGTCAAACGTCTTCGCATGCTGATCTTTTATCGTCTCAGTCTGATATTTAAGTTCTTTTGTAGCAGGTCCTAAGTCTAATTCCATCTAATTTTTTAACGGTTCCTTCACTTGTTTATTATGTATTTCTCGACTTTAGGTGGCTTTCTCATTCCTTATTATGTCCCTTAACTTGTTCACATATTTTACTGGAATAATGTTTGTATGCACATTTTTTCTATACTTGAATTAGTTTCAGTAGGCTTAAATATTTCACAATACTAAATAAAAGATAATTCAGAGTTTATATCAGAACCAAAAGATATCAATGGGAATGTACTAATATGGCCATTTTGAATTACAGTATATGGTCCAAGTGGTTCTGGCAAAACAAAAATATATTTTTAATTTCCTGTTTCAGCATGTTGATTACAAAAGGCTGTATGTGAATGCAAAAAAATGAAAGCCGTTTACAACTCCTTGTAGTGCCGAATTAGAGCTCAGCTCTTGCGGATGAGGAGGAAAGGGTAGTGAGGGGAAGGTATACTCCTCCTCCGTCCTCCTCACCTCCTCATCCTGTCTACTATCCCTCCCTCCGAGCGGCGTCGCCGGGTCCTCACGAGGGTCACGTGACCTCACGGGGGTCATGTGACGTCACCGGGGTCACGTGACGATGACGTCATCAGTGGCGTCGCCACTTATGTCACGTGTGACGTCATCGTCATCGTCGTTGATGACGTCATCAGTGACGTCACCAGTTACGTCACTGAGGACGTCATTATCACTGGTGACGTCATCAGTGACGATGCCGATGCAGTGCCGTTGACGTCATCAGTAACGTCACCAATGACGTCATCAGTGATGACGCCGATGCGGATGCCGATGACGTCATCAGTGACGTCACTGTTGACATCATTAGTGGCGATGACGGTGCGAATGCCCATCAGTGACGTCACTGATGGCGTCATCAGCGGCAATGACAATGCCGATGACGTCACCAGTGACGTCACGCGTCCCATAATGCACCGCGCGGTTACGCCGACGATGACGGCGACGCCACTCAAGCCGGAAACGGGCGCCAAAGAGCTGCGCTCTAAAATGTTAAGTGAACAGACATATGAACTCCTTCAGAATATTTATAAGCACTTGAGTGACAAGACATGTGAAGAATTATCATTCTTTAGTGATGATGAAAATGATATATTAGACTTTAATGATTTGCATGAATCTAAGCAAAATATTAGGGTCATTGATGATTTCGGAAATACTCGAGATAAACAATTTTGAAAAAAAAGCTTCAGACTTGTTTGCAGTGTCAAGAAAGAAGAATCGCTCAATCATATTTATCGCTCACGATTTACATAGCACCAGTATTAAAAAGGAATTGTAACCATTGCATTTTGTTGGGATTTAACGACAAAAGGGCTATGACGTTTAAAAGTGATTTAGCATTATATGAATTTCAAAGGGTTTACCATAATTAGGGTGTTGAACCGGAACCGAACCGAACCGAAAACCGCCACCGAACCGTTATTTTTAGCCGAACCGGATCTAAACCGAACCGAAACCTTGACCTCCATCTTGGAACTAAACCGGAACCGAACCAGAAAAAAATAAAATATCGGCAACCGGTCCAAAACGGTTGAGGGTAATTTGTTTCCTTTTTTTATTATTACAAAATGATCCGTTTTAGAAATTAAAATTGGCAGCTGTATTCCTATGCGGTAATGGAATTGTCAAATACCGTTTTTTAATGCATGAGAAATTGTAGTTATTCGTGGCGCTTTTGTATTAACTCTACGATTAATCATGTGTCATGTGGTCACGTGGCGTAATGGTGTAAATACATGATGCAAAATAATGTCACTTCATGTGGCCCTGTGACCTAGTCATGTGACTCACTGCGTCAAGTCGACTTAAATTAAGAACGTCACTAGATTTATTAGCGTTGTTGACTCCCTTACGTCACATGGCACCACAACTTCTCCCCCCCCTCGAACCACGTGACACCGTGACGTACTGGACTGTCATGAGCCCGATTGGAGTGCTCGGGTTCTTGATAATCAGCAGTGATAAACATTCTGGTAATGGCTCGTGTTCAATCAAAGATGAGAATAGCCGAACTCTAAAGATGTCTAATGCTCAACCCACGCTTTAATCTTTGCCAACCCTAGCGCATACTAGGATGGGCATTGACGTTATATAATTAGTGTCAGATCACATGATCGCTTCTTCTAATAGCGAGTTGAGGAGGGGAAGCTGTTTCTTTCTTTTATTTTTGCTGCGTCTGCCATTGAGCGGAGAGAAAAACTAATGGGTGTTTTAGCAAGTTATCAACGTTATGGTATTGCTCTTAGTGCTATACTTACTGAAAGTATAGAAATAGTTCCACGACCCATTTTACATATACGCATGATTGAGGCACCCAAACATTTTTTCGTTGCTCCTGAACAGCCTGAAGAAGTTGTCCCCGAGATTAGGAGCATTGAAAAGACTAAATTTGACTTACTATTCCCACGATAAATATAACTACAATTGTGTACGGGAGGGATATCTGAAAAGAAAGATCCTAGTGGCCTCAGAGAGACAGCCGAACGTTGGCCGCCACTCAAAGTCTCACAGGAGTGTCAATCTCAAGTCCTTCTTCAAGCTTTGACCACCTCCGTATTTTTTTTCAACTTCACAGCTCTTGGGTTAAAAATAAAAGAAATAGACGACTGCTGTTAGCAAATGACACAAATATAATTGTCAAATTGACACCCTCAAACGGAGAAGGGATTCCCTCAGGAATAAATATATATATATATTCGCTGGAGGAGGGTGTAAAAAAGAAAAGGAGGAGGGGAGGCGCGGGGGGGGGGGGGGGGGGGGTGTAGAACATATTCTTTTGTAAAGCTTCCTCTGCTCCGTATCTTGGGCACAGACAGAACAGAGAGCGTGAACCCGGAAACTACTTCGTTGGCAAAATCATTCCTGCCAAAAAGCGCGTCTTTGTGGTGCCAGAAGCTCGCACCGTTCCTCATGACTCTGCACCAAGCAATACTTTTTTTATCTTGAATGCATGACTTGCACTGAGCGCGAACATTGTGCAGCGTGCATTTTGCACCACCGGATTTGAATTTCTCAGCAAGAACAAATCGTAGCGACCACCAGCATATAGTGCGATGATGTCACGTGCAAACCATGTGAAACAGTTCAGTTGTCTTGAGAAATGCGATGTTCTCAAAGCTAGCAAACGTTGATGTCCAAATCGTAAAGTTGTGCAGTATATACAACAGTCTCGCGATTATATGGGGCAGCCTAATAAAATATTATAGCGCGCATGACTAATAAACCACAAAGTTGTAGAGTGAGGCCTCAAAAACAAGTGCGCGTAAAACCGAATATAACATTAGCCTACCGACACAGTATTTTGCGAAGTTTCGAGCTCGTGCAAGCCGATGCCCGAATGTGATTTTTATTAAAAGTACATTGTTTGTACTTCGTGCTATTTATATGTAATTAGCAATATCATTGCTTGCATCTCATGTATTTCTTTTTGCATTAAGGCGTTGTGTATGGGATTATTCAGAAGAATACCATTTATTATCTATCTTTCTTCACTTTGGGTGTATTTGACTTCAAATCTATTATGTGAGCACACAATCATGTTCGGCATACCCCACGACCCGGCGTTTCACACTGTCAAACAGCAAACAAAAAATCACGTTTCCGCAGATTCAACAGCTGACGTATTTTTGAATATCGTCCTCCCGTGTCGGTCTTAAGATGTTATGTGAACTTCATACAGACAAATTTATTGATAAAAATAAGACATATGTTTATTCACTGCCTCAATATGTGACAACATAAATAATGGACCGATCACCTTAAGGGGACCATGAAAAGAATTTTCGGCTGGGATGAATTGGGTTTTTCGCATATGGTTTAGTGCGCCAAAATAAAACTAGTTCACGAGCGTAGAAAGGCTAAAACCTGCTTTTTGGTGCGAACATTTGAAAATTTAACGGACTATTTCGTACCTTCTTTTCTTCGAAAGCTCTCCGCCTTTTCACTGTGATGCATCCGCGGTACCCAAAGCACGTCAGCCGAACCCAGCTCACGCATTGGACACGAGCACTGCGTAACTCGGACGTTTGCACTCGTCAACGATCAATCCGCCGACGAATATTGTAATTCGCATTCGTGTTCAATCAGTTCCGTGACGGCACTTATCATTACTTGAGAATGACAAATTCAATAATGTGCTTAAATAGCACGCTGGAAGCTTCGGGTCATTGTTTCCGGTGTTCAAGCAAGTCACGGTCACGTGATTTCTCACTTCGCTTTTGAGTTGAGAATTAAAGCTAAGGGGGAAGAAGTTGAAAAATCATTTTATGGTTACTTTAAAGAAATACAACATAAAAAATGCAGCTACAAATTATCTTAAATATTCGCTGCAAATCTTTTTCCGGAGTTTTTATTCTCGATAGGCAGATCTATACACGAACTCATCTCTGTGACGTCACGGCGCGGTGGTGGCGCGTCGGTCGCACTTCCGGTCTGGGGCTGTGGGCAGACGCCCCCATGCCAGACGTGTATTCCTGCGTTGTTTTGAAAGGAACCAGACGAAAACCTGCCTTCTCGTCAAAACGCCGCGCCTGGGGCCATACCAAAAGTGTCGAGAAAGGTTTGAAGGTCAGTTTTCACGTGCTCGGTTCGTCCGAGAATCTGGATATGTGCCGTGAAAAGGGAAAAGCAGACGACATCGGACAACGATTGCTTAGGCGGGAAGCACTTTGGGTTGAATTCACGGATACTTGTGGTCATCAGATTTATTTGTTTTGTTCCAACATGAACGCCAGAAAACTGTCAAGTTGTGCGGACCACCTGCGGACTACGTTCAATGCGTCTTCAAGTTCAAACGGCCACCTGATTGTTCGAATTGTCGTCTGCTCTTTCAAACGTTTCTGCTTGTCGTCTGCTCTCTTAGACGACGCCGGTCCGTAGACCAAATGTTGGCCCGGTACCTGCGATAAGAAGTGAGTGCAGGCCTCAAAAGACTTAAATTTGAAGGTTGGTAAGCAGGATCGATGTAAACAGTAGATACAAAAAGATGTTGGTCATTGTTACCAGTGACCAACACCGACTTGTTATGCCTAATTCAGTTGGTCCGATTCTGCTTGCGATTTTCAGTATCGTCGTCGACCATCTCAGCTACGGTTCACGCTTTTGCAGCCCGAGCGGCGTCGCGACTGAAAATTCCGAGCGAAATCTCATCCTGCGAATGAGGCTTTAGCGTACAATCTGCGGCGTCCACGCGGAATGAATCGCCACATGTCACATTATTCACGCGAAGTTTTGCGGTGTAACCAGCCTCGGTAATTTCGCTGACGCCGCTCAAGATAGTCAGACATCGCCAGGAAGACGTAGAACCAACAATTCGAACGCCAAAAAGGGCAGTGGGACTCACACCGACGCCGACAACATCGCATTTCAATGGTTTGTTTATGGGCGACGGCGAGCTTCTTGCCCACACCCCCATCGCGCATGCGCGGCGCCGGTGGCGTCCGCTAGGGGCGCTCCGGGCGCTCAGGTTTGTTTGTAAACATGGGTTGGTGTATAATGATTTGGGAGAGCCTTAATCGAATTTCTGACTTTCGAGTTGATTTCAACAATGATGTGTTCCTGACACATATTTAGCTTCTCATACATATGAATTTTGTTGCCTCTTTTATGTGATGAACAACAACTTTATGGGTCTGTGGGCTGGACAAAGCCAAGCACACAGGGGGCGCCTGGCGGAACTATGATTGATTGCGCACGCAGACTGTCAGAAAGTGCCCAATTAAGTAGCTGCAATGTCAAGCAGAGTATTAAATACGACTTTGTTCTATTTAACACAAACTCATAAATTAGCAAGCGCAATGCATATTTGCGAATTGAATTGATCGGCATCTTGTCAAGAACAAACTTCAAACGCCAAGCTATGCCGAAAATGTTGTCGGCTACGCGCTATTTTAGGCCAGATTTGATCTGAGTACAATGGTGAGTATTAATTAGAGTAAACACTTTTGATCACTCTTTTTTGCGGGATTAATATAAGAATAAATTGAGGCATCCACTACTTCCCGAAGACGTTAAATGTGGTAACCATAAATTAAAACAAAACATTACGCTCTTAACAACAACAAAAAAATGTCAAGGAGCAGAAGTATTCCTGCAAACCCCAGCCCTCGCAAATAGCGTACGCTCAAATATTTGGAAATCAGAACACCCGGTCTAGCCGGTAGAGCAACAGTTCTTAAGGGCTGTTCAATCAGAATACAACCAGTGCTGTCACAACAAAAAAGCGAACACTTAAAAAAAAAAAAATCTCGCGAAAGTTGCGTTGCGCGTACCTGAGTTCAATTCAATAATAGCCACATAAACGGCACTGGTTTTACACTTCTGTCTATGCTGCTGTGCGCGATTCAACATGGCTTTTAACGCAGAGTGTGTTACATGGCTGGCACTTAACCATATTCGGTTACGTGCCTGCATCAGAATTCTACAGGCTGACTGTCAGCAAAATGCTGAAGCAGCGCACGTATTCTCACTAATTGGTCTTCTATGCCAGACGAACCTTTTTTTCGAGTGCCTCTGTGTTATTCCCGGCGGGGGTAAAACATCACGTGTTCAGACATACAGCGACGCTCTACTCCGTGAAACGAACGCGCTCCGAGCTTCCTCAGAGAAAGATCGCGAGGCAAAAGCAAAAGGGAAGCAGAGAAAAGACGAAAGCAGACTCCTTTGCCGCAACGGGTTGAGAGTTCCGAGTGCTTGGTTCCCTATTACCGCGAGCTGCTGCAAGAACTATGCTCGGAGCCGTTGCGTTTCATTTGTTCTGCTTTCCACACGCTTTGTCTACTGAGTCTCGCATTACAACAGCTCTGAGAAAGTCGCATTTACACCGCTACCGCCCCTGTGTACACAGGTTCTTCGCACGAATGCATCATATTTTCTGTTGACACTGCCTTTACCACATATATTTTGACGAACGGGCCACTGTTTTGGTGAAGTCGGTTCTAGTCACAGTTGACGTCACACGCGACCTGCCAATTGTGTGCCCCTTCATGCGCTGGGCCGATGGCCACGGCCGCCGATGCCACGAGAGGAAGGCGGAAGAGGTCCAGTTCCGGCTGGAACCTTAGCGTGTGTACTGCTGCGCCAAAGCACGCGTTTCGCCCGGCTCTACTTGTGTTGTAGTGATCCGCATTGGCCGTGATGGCTTCCGATGCTGTTCTGTATGCTGAGCGCGTATCAGTCGTAGTTAATATCTTTACGTCCTGAGATACCTCCAAAATTTTGAAGATATTTACCTTGATGCACTGAGTGTTTTTGAGGCTTTAAAACGCTCTACTTAAAGAGCTAAAACAAAGAAAATCACCTGTCATTTTAATGGCCAATGAAGGAGATCGGCGAGTACGTTCATCCTTAGGCAAATTTACAAAGACCCCTGGGGCCAGTCCGTCTTTGACATCTTCCGAATGACTACAGCCGGGTAAGAAGCAGTTTCCTTTTGTTGATAATTTCTAGCCCTGCTCGAAACTTCGTATTACTGTAATTTCGAGGGTGACAGAAATTATAAGAACGAGTTACGAGCTTTCGGCGTTTCTGCCGAGCACGCTCTCGTTTCAGCGGAATCGCCTTTAGGGCAACACGTTGATCCTTGTAGCTTCGACTACGCGCGCGCACATCAGTGTAATAACCTATTGCAGTGGGATGTTTTAGGCGAAGGATTACCCGAGAACTGCCACTCGTGGTGTCTATGGATATTACATTTTAACAAAAACGTGCCATCATCGGGATCAGCTCCATCCTTCCAGCAGCTGCTCTCAACCGGATCTGCGGCGCCACTCCCACTGGCGCAGACATCGCTGGTCCAAGTTATAAAGTCGCGAAAGAACTCTGGCACTCCACTGGCAGCAGCGGCAGCGCAGAAACGAGCACGAGACTTTGATGTCTTTACTGTTGCTTCTGATGGTGGCACAGTTTGATTGAATGTAATTATGTCTCCGATTGTAGTGTTCGGTCTTCAATGAAGAGTTCACTGAGTCAAACAAATCAATTATCAGTATAAAGGGTGAAGTCTATTGATGGGTTTGGCGTTGGATATAATGCTGTCATTCTAAATCAGTCACAACTCTCACAAACGGGGGGCCGTTGAACCTAAAATTCATTACATACAAATATAGCTGAAGACTGTCAACGACAAACTGAACCGACTACCTCTTCTAAACGAAACGGCCGAGATGTTGTTGAGTTCATAAGTAGAAGTTCGAATGGAAAGAAACGAGCGGGATGTCGCGTACCTGAAACGGATATTAGAAAACACTGAGACAAGGGACGATGAAGTTGCCCAAATAAAGGGTGAAGTTGACAATTAATAAATGGAGGAGCCGACAGCTGAATCTTAAATTTTATAGCATTAAATAAACTATAAACAAAGACCTTTTCGGCAAAACAAATGCAATAGCAACGCAGATCGAGCTTTCACAACTTCTGAAAACTGACGTTGCTACAATTCATTGTCTGCCATATAACATAAAGTTGAGATACGGGTGTGATCAGTCGTTTCGTCGCTTCCCCATGCAATCTCACCAAGACATGTAGTGGCAGAACAAAACTAACATCCGAAGTTCTGACAAAAACACAAAAATAACAGTTTAAAGACAAGTAACTTCAAGTATGTGTGGCACAGACACAGACGATTTGTTGTGCGCAAGCTTGACCGGGAAGGAGTGGTGGTAACCTCTTCTATTTACGACCTGGAAAAGCTTATTTAAGTATAAAAATAGATGATTGATAAACATGATGTGCACGCATGGCGAATCTTATGTGTTACCATATGCTTTTGAGAAAAATTTAGTTAAAGCGTATTTGAAGGCATTCAAACGTTTTCTTTTAAATGTAAGGTCAGCCAAGTACAAAGAATCAGATCTCTGCCTTTTGTTTCAGCAGTTAGATAAGGTATTTGTCGTAATAATGTTATCCCAAGACCAGGTCCAAGGATGACGCAAATATCTTCCGCCTTCCTTTATACAATTCTTATTTTTGTAAATTGCGTTACATGGTCGGAGTGAAGAAATATGTATTTTAGTAAAAAATATTTTCAATTGTGTTATTTTACAAACTTTTTGCACCATTACATGTGATTGCGATGTTATGGCGTTCCAACTGCAAAATACGGTACGTCCTCTTTGCTATCACCCCTGAATTGTATGATAACGTCTTTTTATGTTACTTAGAAGCCTTATTTATTACGAGAGTAATAATAGCTCCAGTTTGATTCATGAGGGCCCTGGGAATGTAAATAGGCTAACAAAGGACCACAAAAATAAGCTGGACATTTTGCTGAATTCTAATTGTATTTTCAATGTGTTCGACCTTGCTACAAGGGTGATCTTCAATTCGCGATCTTGAATTGATAAGTTTTATTTATGAATATAAGCTAAGACATAACTGAAGCTGGAGCATTTTTTTGTGACTTCAGCGACCACGTATTCATATTTGTGGGCGCTAAAGGACACGAAAACAGAAAAATCAGCAGTCAGATATTTAATATGGCTGATGGACGAAAAACGGGTCGGCCAGTTTTGGGTAAACAAAATGTAAGTGTAATTTGGGATAGCGTATTCAGATAAAATAAATCAAACAATGCTTACGAAGAATTTCTTATAATATTGAAGCCCGCATATGTAGCTAGTTTCCCCCTGCTTTCCGTAAAATAAAAGAGAAAGTCACGTAAGCCCTTGGTCGCTGTAAAGCCCTCAGAAAGAGAACAAAAGATACATTCTATTCAACCAACTTATTAAAACTAAAAATGCAAAATAACACTTTAGGAATTTAGGTCATGTCGTAATGGGTGAGACAAAGATTTAAAAATTCTAGGCGTGATAATTTGTCTAATGTACTTAGTTTTCTTTCTGGGTGTTCTGATATGATCTGGAAAGGACATTTTTGTATTGAACCAATGAGGATTCCCGTAACGTTTTTCGTAAGATAAAAAAATAGTGTAGAAGTATCAGCAAACCGCTTGCAGATAGCTTCAATATATTTTTTATAAAGGTTGTTGACAAAACTAACGTTGAACAGTTCTTTTAGAAATTACTCGCAAAAATTAACTTCGTTTTTTAACATGCAAGTTAAAATTAAATAATTGAAATTATTAGAAATTCGAAAAATAGCAATGCTCAAGGTAACGATAGTATGCAAGTAAAAACATTTTTAAACATGCTGTTTTTCCTCTTATGTCATGTCTAGCGCATATTTTTGACACCTGTCTTGGTCAAACGATTTTCAATATGCAGTGCAGGTTTCGCGGGTCACGGCGATTTTTAAAGAGGTGACAGGGACGACATAGAAAACTACAGAGCAACATTCATTCTACCAGTACTCCCGAAGGCACTTGGAAAAGCCTCTTGCAACGGCTTAATAAATTAGTATTAAAACCTAACCTGCTAAACGACTCGTAGTATGAGTTGCGTAAAAAAACTCAGTGGATAGCTTGTTCTATTTCTGAATACAAGCGCCGAAGACTAGGACAAATTGAAGGAGGTGAGGAAAACTCGGAGCACTCGTGTTGTTGTTACCTCTTTCACTTTGTCTCTGTCCTGCCGCGCTTGCCCAACTGAAAATTTTATTGTTCTACTCACACAGAAAGGGCATAGTCTAAACCAGTTTAAAAAGCAAAAAGAAATGTTGTCTTAGGCCTACAGAATATAAAGGCGCAAGGGAGCTTTGTAGACGCTGCAAAACGGAGCTGTGTAAACTTCACAGACGTTTTTGATCATGTTAATCACGGACTTTCTATACAAAATCTAGGGCGGCACGGTATCGAGGAATACCGCATCACTTACTTCACCTTATTTACGACTCTATAGCCATATTGTCAACGTAGACAGTTTTCTGTTGGATTCTCTACGAGTTTCTTGTGGCGCACTACATGGCAGCATCTTGGGTCTTTCTATTTTTAGATGGATGCTAATGATAAAGAATGCCATTTTTTTCTAGCACTAAATGTATTATTTACGCAGATGAGTATAGTATATTTTTCACTGGCAAACTATTTGAAATAATTGATCACTCAAATTCACGAGTTTTTAGGTTAGAATAATAAAATATAACGGTTTAAAAATGAATGCTGAAACGACAAATGCAATATTATTTTGTGGAAAAACATGAAAATAGCCATAACCAAAACAACTACACTAAATTCTGCTTATGTTAAGGTAGTGTCTTCCTTCGAGACGTTAGGTGTTATACTTAAAGAAACATTTCCTTGGGATGAGCACACAAAATAAGTGACGACAAACTGTATCGGGTTCTTGGCCTCACATGTCAAGATATAGACACACACCAGGGTTTAAAATAAATATCAATATGAATCATGACTTATACCGTAATATTAACCAAACAAGTTTTGCTATGATGGTTTAAATTAAACGTTTCCCGCAAAAACAATCCCAAAAACGTTCCTACTATGTGTATATAAATCTAAGAATCAACAAGCAAGAAAGATATGCATAAGGCTGAACACAATCTAATCGAAGTGCTCTCCTGAGTGAATCGGAGTGTTGAGCTTTCTTTCTGCCTTACACCTTGTTCGTCTGCTACATAACGTCCTATTTCAACAAAATAAAAATCTAAAGAAAGAAACTAAAACTAGAAAAAAGGTGTCCTATTACACTCAAGTAAGAACTCTAGAGGAGAATGAAGAGACGAGTTTTGACTAAGAACAACATCAAATTCTTCTTGTTCTAGTATGGTACAGATTTCCCCAAGAAAACTCTGTTACTAGGGACCTTTAGCAAACAATTGTCGTGCTCCGCGTACCGCGCCACCTGAGCCTTTGAAACATGTTTTTAAGCGCGCGCCCGGGACTGTGACCGCGGGGCGCGCGCTTAAAAGCATGCTTCAAAGGCTCAGGTAGTGTGGTACGCGAAGCACGACAATTGTTTGCTAAAGGTCCCTAATGAAACTGCACTTTAAGTTTACAGTAATTCCCCCGCATCGCTATCACTGATTGCACGAATCGATCAGTCAATCTGCATATTGTAAAAAAAATCTAGAGTACTCACTCGCCCCAGGATTCTACGGAATTGCCAGGGAAGGCTGTTGAATCTCGTTCATTGGCTCGCTTAAATCAGTGCGTGAAGTAACGACTGGCAAAAACGGCAGTTCGTTATTTCTTGGCTAGAGGGTGCTTGTTATCGTACTCTGAACTACCGGCTATAGCCACTTATATTTTTATATCAACTTAAAATTTATTTTTACCTAGTGCTTATATATGGCTTTAAGTCCACTATCAGAATGGCCATGACGTAGCTCCAGCTCTAGGCCCTGCGCTAGGACATCTGGCCTGAACGCGTTGCTTTCTACATTTGCTTTAAGAATCGTATGTTTGATCGCATGAGGAGATCGTCGGGCGTTATAAACACGCCCGTGCCTGCTATACAGTTATCAACGAAATGAAATCGGCCAGCAGATCGCGTGGCCTCGCGCACCTGTGGTGACATCTGCCACGAGAAGAGGTATATGTGTTCTCGCGAATGGCACTTGCGCACAGCAGAGCCAAGCACTTATTGGCTGTTCGTTCTCGGTGCACATCCCTGGTTGCTGACCAACGCTGGCCATGAATTTGCAACTTGACGGTGTTTTTTAAATTTTTTTTTTTTAAATTTGCAGTAGCGTAAAAAATGAATTTGTTTTTAAAGGTTAAAGTTGTAAAAAAAGTGACCACCATTAGCGGTGATTTCGCTGCTCGTGCTAAATAAATGCATAGTGTCATGGCACGTGTGTCCTTTTTCTGTATACTGACAAAAAAGAATTTGCATGTTCTCATATGTTCTCCATAAGTATACTTGAAGGCGAAAGCCCAAGCGCCGATGAATTCAAGACAGACACATGATTTCCTCGCTGAGTGGTCCCTCTTAATGTACTGAGTCATCCTTCTCAATGTGCTGAGTCATTCTTCTCAATGTGCTGAATCATCCTCTTAATTCGCTTAGTCATTCACTGAGTGGTCACGTAACCGTTTTGGCACCTTTCGTGTCGCCGACGTGTTTTCGCTCAAGGTCTTTGAAGGTCGAATGAACGATGAGACATATACGACTTTCACCTTAATAAAAATGTCTTCCTTTCTTGATGTTCTTTTTTAAATATTTGGTACAATATAGGTTTACATCTTGAAGGACAGATAAAAATTAAGAGTGTCACGCGATTATTAAATAAAGATGTAAATCTTGCGATTCGTGGTTTATATACATTGTTAGGGAGGTGAAGACGACGACGGGGCAGTGGCGCGCACGACCATCTCGCGCCAGGCCCCACAGGCCGGCTCGGCCTCCATAAATCCTTTGTCTGTTCTATCATCGTGTACTGTCCTGTTCTTTCTGCTGCCGACAGCATCACCCTAACAGTATGGTGGAGGTGTGGAGCCATACTCATCTCCTTCATTGAACATCGGCGCCGCTTTGATCCTGTCAACCCGCCACGTTGAGGCAGTCATCCGCAGCAGCAGACCAAACACAAGCCGATGGATCCGTCGCCCAGCCCCCGCCCAGACGCCATGACAAGCCGAATCAGACGAAGCCGCATCAGACGAAGCCGAAAGACGATCCCCCGTCCCTATCCACAGCCCCCGACGTTCCGACACTTCTCAGTGACGTGAGTCCCCCAGCCCGGACCGTGCCGTCGTGTGGCTGGTGCGGAGGTCTGTGACGCTGCGGAAGAGGCCGAAATTCAACGTCTCCATCTTCATCCTTACCCTCGCTGTCGGCAGCCGTCCTTTGTTCTTCTGTGTGTGAGTTGCGTTGTAAGTGTGCTTCATGTGTTCATTTATTCACCGGCCGGGTCGGCCGTTTTCGTCGGAGGGAGTACTGTTAGGGAGGTGAAGACGACGACGGGGCAGTGGCGCGCACTACCATCTCGCGCCAGGCCCCACGGGCCGGCTCTGCCTCCATAAATCCTTTGTCTCTTCTATTATCGTGTACTGTCCTGTCCTTTCTGCTGCCGACAGCATCACCCTAACAATATATATATATATATATATATATATATATATATATATATATATATATACTGTATATATACATACAGGGTGTTTCTTTTAAGCTTAACAGATTTGTTTAAAAAAAGCCGTGAAAGTTACACTTATTCCGCTTGTGGAGGTGAGTTATACGGCCAGGGGGACACATTATAGGGGGCTAATCGTAACGATCAGTTGGCTAATCACTTAAAATTCGTTAATTAACTTTTTAATTAATGAATATAGACATATGGTTCCAATTAGAAATTTGCTCAGCGTCATCGAAAACCCCTAAATCAGTCATTTTCAGAAAGACTTTGAGCGCGTGAGAAGCGTTGTAGTGAACTGAAGTTACCGCTCGTGGAGCAGGTACAAAGCTAGAGGTTGCGATAAGGCGCCCGCGCGAATTTTCCGTCTCTTATCTAGCCCCAGCCTTGTACCTGCTTCACGAGTGGTAACTTTAGTGCACTACTACGCTTCTCACGCGCTCAAAGTCTTTCCGAAAATGACTGATTTAGGGGTTTTCGATGACGCTGAGCAAGTTTCTAATTGGAACCATATGTCTATTTGCATTATTTAAAAAGTTAATTAACAAATTTTAATTAATTAGCCACCTGATCATTACGATTATCCCCTTATAATGTGTCCCCCTGGCCGTATAACTCTCCTCCACAAGCGGCATAAGTGTAACTTTAACGGCTTTTTTTAAACAAATCTGTTAAGCTTAAAAAACACCCTGTATATATATATATATATATATATATACATATATATATATATATATATATATATATATATATATATATATATATATATATATATATATATATATATATATATATATTTCACGTGTAAAATATGCTGTTTGAATAAATCTGCATACCTTGCAGCAGCGTTGAACACGCGTGATTACTTTGCCGTTAGCTAGGATTCTGTGTTCGTTCCAGTGTAAAAAGAGTGATCAAGTGCTTCAGTCAAGGACGATAGTCCCAACGTTAAATACATAACAAAAATCAGTTTCACATGCTAAGAAATATGTAGTGTACTGCGTAACTGCTGCCTGGTGGTGCGTTTTTTTTTGTTTTTTTTTACAAAATAGGAACTTGCCTTCAAAGTAACAAGTAAGAATAAATGTTTTCTAAAACTCACATGATGATAAGCCTTTTGTTAGTGAAATGAAAACAAACAGTTCCGTGTCCAGATTACGAGAGTACGTGATAATTTTCTTGCCGCCCAGGCCTATTTATATTCATTCAAACATACTAAATAGCCAACAACGTCTTTTTGTTTTTTCTTGTTTACCTTCTACACGAAAAAGGCTCAAATTACAGGTAAGCCTCAAGAAAAGACTCGTTTGTATTTCCGTGTTTAGAGAGAGGCAATACTTGATCTGCACAAATGAGATATTTCATCAATACTACTAGTTGTGTGCAGTGCAGGCGAAGGCAACGCAAGGCGAAGAAAGAAAGGGCGAGCACTAAGAAGGTGGGACGGGAGAGAAGGTCAATGAAGGGCGATGAGAGTATAGGGAGAACACTTGGAACGTAAGAGAGGAGAGGAGGTTTCTTTCCTCCTCCCCAGTGTTTCTAAGCTTGCCCTTTCTCCTCTCTCCTGGCGTCGCATTCGCTGTCACTGCACTCAACTACACTCTAAAAAATACCTGTGCGCCTACTTACCCGCAAAACACTCAAAGAGGCAATCTCTGTGATTTACGAAATCAGCTCAGCGAATGATGAGGCGGAACATCTTTTTAGACCTGAAAATGAAGTCTGCGCTGCGGCATTACGCAATGCAAAGCGTCATGCTTGCATTGCGTAATGCCACAGCTCCGACTTCATTTTTAGGTCTAAACAGATGTTCCGCCCCATAATTCGTTGAGCTGATTTCGTAGATCACAGAGATTGGCTCTTCGAGTGTTTTGCGGATAAGTAGACGTGCAGGCATTTCTTAGAGTGTAGTGACACATAGTATTGCTGCACTATAGCTCCGCTTCCACCACACAAGCGCCCTACCTTGACAGAGAGAAGCTAACCTTGCGGCGATTATTTTAACAACCTGTTCACATGACGGGGAAATTATACCAATTTTCTAGATCAAATTCGGTATAGTTGTACCGTTCACTTGGCTGACTGAATGCATTAAAATATCGCGGACCGAAGGATACTGTTAGTCTGTTGGTCAGCATTTGTGTGCTGAAAAAAATAACATATTAGGGAGAAGGTCGTGCTCGTACTAATGCAGCGCCTGTACCTGTAGGGGACTTCAAAGAAACAGCTGGTGCACCTCAAACCGGTTCTTGAATGTGCATTTAGAACTTGTATAAGGATGTTGTTCTGAACTGAAGGTTTTTGATGGTCCCGCTTGGGGATTGCTGAACACTGGTCTTACTCTAGGGGTAGTGCCCAGGTAGCACCGAGTTCTGGGCCATAATTTGGCTTTTGTCTGGGAGTTTAGGGCATTAAAAAGCCCGAAAAAGCCAAAGTAGAGCCAAACCTGACCTTCCTTGGCAAGAGTCTGGGTATTTTGGCCCTAAGTCACCAAACAAGTGCCAAATTTAGGCTTCGCTGCCTGGTAGTTCGGCTGTCATTTGGCATATTTGGGGCTAAATCGCCTAACAAATGCCAGAGTTAGGCTTACTGCCCGGTAGTTCGGCTGATATTTGGCATTTTTGGGCCAAAATCGCCAAACAAATGCCAAAGTTAGGCGTCACTTTTTGATAGTTCGGCTGTCATCTGGCACCTTTGGGCCAAAATCGCCACAGATGTGCCAGAGTTAGGCTTAGTGGCTTGTAGTTCGGCTGACATCTGGCATCTTAGGGCCAAAATCGCCAAACAAGTGCCAAAGTTAGGCTTCACTTTCCTATAGTTCGGCAGTCATCTGGCACCTTTGGGCCAAAATTGCCAGAGATGTGCCAGAGTTAGGCTTACTTTCTTGTAGTTCGGCTGAGATCTGGAATTTTTGGGGCAAAATCGCCAAACAAGTGCCAAAGTTAGGCTTCATTTTCTGATAGTTCGGCTCTCATCTGGCATCTTTGGGTCAAAACCAGAGAAAAGCCGAAATTTGGCACGTCCCAAATACCGAAATTAGGCGTTGCTCTGGCAGTTATGACTGAAGTATGGCACCAACTTTGGCGCTCCTCTGGCGGACCAGAGAAACGCCAAACCTTGGCATGCCCCGAATTCCCAGATTAGGATTTACTATGGCAGTTATGGCTGAAGTATGGCACCAACTTTGGCGCTCCTCTGGCGGACCAGAGAAACGCCAAACCTTGGCATGCCCCGAATTCCCAGATTAGGATTTACTATGGCAGTTATGGCTCAAGTATGGCACCAACTTTGGCACTCCTCTGGCGTACAAGAGAAGAGCCAAAATTTGGCATGCCCTAGGATCGCCCAACTAAGGCTATAGTTAGGCACCGTACTTTGGCACTGATGAGTGCCATGGTGCAAAAACCTAACTGCGCCAAAGTGGGGCCCTTATGTTTTCCAGACCTTTGTCCAAGTTGGGCATTCCTCTGGCGTGCTACCAGGGTGATTAACTGAAATAAAATAATCATAAATTCTGGTTCATACACTTAGAACTGGTTGCGAACGGAGACTCTAAAAATATTGTTCAGTCTCTTGCGACTTCTGAAGACCGCTGCCCAGTCATTAGCATTCACAAAATGCTTGAAATCTGTTTTTGTTTTCCTCCCTGGTTGTAAGCAGTTTCAAGTTTTTGAACTAGCCTTAAGGGAGCATGTCTGCTTCTCTTTGTAGTATTGCACTAAACAAGGAAATATATTGTGTGCTTCTACAGGTGCAACAAAAGACTTCGGGATAGTTGAATATTGCTAATATTGTAGGGTTTTAGTCAGTATTGTTCCGATATGATGTATCACATATTGCTTTTCTATTCAAAACTGCAAGCCTCATGTCCTGGGAATAATAACTGAACATTGGGTCAATACAGACCAAATCTTCTTCGTGGTTTTCATTATGCTTCAGAGAGACCTTGCTTTTCATGGCTTGGCCAAACGCAAATAGTGATGGCAATGGAGAAGACCTTGTCGCAATACAACAAATTGCAATATACGTTTGCAAGATCATTTCTCAAATAATACAAGAACCAAGAATAATTCTGGAAACGTAAGTACAGACGATGATGTCAGCAAGAAAGTCTCTTTAAAATAAAAATATAAAACAAATTGAACTTTACAGGTGCATTCCTTAACATCTTGTTCTGGTTATTTGCCTCGAACCTTCTATGTAGAGAACGCAATCGCATGCAGCGCGTGTACCTACGATCCCAACTTTCGCCTTGGCATTTGGGCAATGTAGGAAAAGTTTTATCATTGAACTTGTTGCATTCATGTGTATGAGTGACGCACAGTGGTAATTGCAGCTCTCGTGATTGCAATCGATGCTGTCAAAACTACTGCACTCAATGCAAATATCTGAAATGACCATTAGAGGTACGTACACGTATGAGAAAGTCAGCGGGCTCAAATTACCGGTAAGGGTCTGTTTCCCAAAAAGTTAATGACCGCCTGTGACATATTTCAGTGATGGTAGCCCCTGGTGTGCTGGCACCAACGAGGACTGATTGTTAGGTACTAGTCACCTAAGAAATGTTCACAATTTTTAAAAATAACGATGAGACTAATATAAAAATGTCAGACGTGTCTGTTGCATAAACACTCCTGCAGCGAAAATACACCCGAAAGCAGCGACCTCTCGCTAAAAATAACAATGCATATGTGTTCTCCATTTGATATTTCTTCCCAGAGCTGGTGGTTATTATAAAGTATCGTTGTTCTCGAACTTCCTCTTCTACAGAGCCCAACTAACACGAAATATTATCAGTGCAACAATCTAATTCACTCGTTCTATTACTCAACGATGCGATCCACCTTTCAAAACAATACCGGCGTTTTTTACTAATGCAAGGGAAAGGTGTTTACATTCGAAACCTGTTGGTTTCAAAAAGCAAGCTCAGAGTAGATATTTCATGGCGACATGTCGATTGACGCTCAGCAGACGCCCACCGTCCTCCACGTACGTATAGCTTCTGGCACAGCCCCATAGCCCTTGCTTTTTTCGCCACTATGAATCTTCCCCTCTTTTTAGTCGCGCCTCCGTCGAGTTTTCGGAGGCTGGACCGAACACCAGCCTCCCAAAACTTGGCGGTAATTGTCAGTCAACGTTTCGGTAATAGTTGGAAGCCTGTGTCGTCTGTGCTGTCTTCTATGTCCCTAATTTGCTTACGTAGGCTAATGTGGGATATAGCGACATTCGAAAATGGAGTGCCTATAGTTTCGTAAATACGGGATAATAGCAGCCAGTAGAGTTTAGTTCAAGGTTTCTGTTCTTTCGGAATTCATTAGGCAGTTTTGCTTTTTGATTTTTTTCCTTTCCTTTTGCCTTTAGGGCCTGCCAATCTTTCATGGCTAGTGTTCTCTATGAGCCGTGTCAACAGTGTACTCGAAGCGATAGCGTGTGCTTCATCCAGTGCATGCGGCCCGCCGGACTGCAGGCTGGTCAGGCA
The DNA here is from genome assembly GCA_013358835.2 of Ixodes persulcatus. NCBI lineage: Eukaryota > Metazoa > Arthropoda > Arachnida > Ixodida > Ixodidae > Ixodes > Ixodes persulcatus. The sequence goes on from JABSTQ010006191.1 coordinate 39,101, forward strand.
CACCTCGAAGACCCGCATCTTTAAGATAAGCTAGCTACGAACAAGATTCAAGATAAAGTTCTCCATGCCACGTATAGTACTAGCTCTTCACGTCTATTGTCAGCATAAGTTCAAGTGACTAACTTCGGACAGGCTGAAATTGACAAATTCGAAGAAGGTACACTTTTCAAAACCAAAATGACATCATTGGCGGTTTGCTGATCACTGCGGAGTTTTTCTCTTGCCCAATTGAAAGGGGCTTTTCACCCTTGAAGGGAACAAGCGGTACCAAAATGACTGCTGTGAATGCCTTTTTACTTCGATTTTCCGCTGCGAATTTCTTTCTCCTGTCCAACGAAGCTTAAATGACAAGTAAAATAAACTTGGTATGTATACTTAAGGAGCGGCATACAAAGTTATTTACGAATAAAAAAATATTCGGAGCCAAAATAAAACCGAAATGATGCAGAAGGCTTACGCTTAATGAAGTTGTTTAGGTAAATTGTTTTCTCTGTGAAAACCTCCTTGGGTTGGTCTGTGTGATTAGATGCGCATACCTTTTGCTACGGCCCAGAAATTTCTAATTATTTTCCCATTGACAGAAGTATATATTTTTCTAAATTCTTATTATGCTTTCAGTTATACCTTTATTTTCCCCTGCCACAGTTTCAACTGTGTGCTTAAGAAAATTCTTAGTTTATTCCTCACTCATATATGACTTGCAAAAGCAGTTCAGAATGAATTTTGAACTGTTTTTTGCATCCCAAATACAATCGAAGGACGAATTCAAATTATTCTTTCTAGGTGTGGTATTTACCGGGTGATCGTTTTTATTCGAAACAGATTTTTTAAAAAGGTGTATTTACTGATACGTGAATTCCGTCTTCACTATATAGTTCTTTGAGCTAGGCGGACATTGGGAGGGGCAAAGAACCGTCACAGTATGCTGAGTAATTAACAAAATTTGTTTAATTATCTTTTTAGGTATTGAAGATAAACATATCATTAAAATTAAAAATTTACTGAGCGTCATTTAAAACCACTAAGTCAGCCCTTCTCAGCAAGACTTTGAGTGTGTGAAATGCGCAGTAGTACGCTCAATTTAGCATTCTCGTGGAGCGGGAGTAAGATAACCGGCCTTGTAGCTGCTGCACAAGTGGTACCTTTAGCGTAGTACAACGCTTCTCATAAACTGAAAGTATTTCTGAAACTTACAATTTTAGTCGTTTTGCATGACGCTTAGCAAGTTTTTAATTGAAACCATATGTCTGTTTCACTAATTAAAAATTAATTACCAAAGTTTAGTTCATTACTCTACAGAGTGTGAAGGTCGTTCGCACCTCGAATGTCCACCGAGCTCAAAAAATATATAGTAAGGACGGCATTCGCGTAGCAATGAAAAACGTTTTTTTTTTTTTTAAGTCGGTTTCCAATAAAAATATATTACTAAGCATATCGAAATATGCGCTGTTGCGTACCTCATTCGCAAACTATAGTGTGTTACATGTTAAGAAAAGTTTTCGAGGAAAAGAAGGGCAGGGGAGGAGGAAACACACGGAATGCTAGAGAGGAAGGAGGAAACCTCCTCCCTCCCCATCCAGAAATCTTTTCTTAACGTGTCACTGACTATAGTAGAAGAGATATTTATCCCGGCCATCCTCCTTCCACGTCAGTGAAGACATCAGCGTTTTGTAAGCGAAAGAGCATCGATAAAATGACCGAGAACTTGATTAAACACACAATCGCAATATCAATGCAAAAGTGTACCGCAATGTTATCAGAGGAACCATAAACTTAAAAAAAAAAAAAAACTTCGCCCCAGTAGGAACTGAATTTACAATTTTCTGAAACTGAAAAGGCTAGGTGCGTCTCACATCGGTAAGGCTCCGTGTTTTCAAAGTTCATTTTTCTTTGATTACCAGTTCGTTGAAATTCTGGGTTTAATTTCACTATTTTCCTATTTTTTAATTCAAAATTAATATAAATAATGTCCGGAAAAAACCTACCTTAATTTATAAAATTCGTCGGTATCGAAACAGTGTTTCTGCACCTGCATTTGGCATTTAGTACTAACTGTACCACGAGAGATCTTGCAAGTGTTGCTTCTATAAACGTTGGTACTTTGAAATACACAAACTCCTGGACGTAGTCTATAGAAAACAAAAAGCTTCAGCTACCCTGCCCGTCAAGCGAATGCTACATGCTCATATATTTTCCTGTTATAAAAACACAACCCCTCCTCTAGCTAAAAAAAACACAGATATTACGGTTCAAACTGTAAGCCGGAACAGGGGCTTTTGTTGTGGTCCAGAAGTGCATTGACCCGTTGTCCTGAGCGAACCTTGACGAGATAAAGGGAAATTGAATTTAACGTCACTAGGCAGGCGGGTTGTTTGTTATTCGACATACTAAAACCAAAGACGAAGGCAAAAAAGGTGGAGAAACACAGCTTGTCTGATTGTGTTTGTTTTTCTCTTCCTCCATCTCAGGTTTTAGTCAATCAAATAAAGGGGGAACTGCTTTTTGTCAATAAACCAAGACATAAATAAAACAAAGCAAAAAACAACGAAAAAGGCATTTATTTAGCATTCCTAACAATGCGCTCTGAGAAATTTCATTCGTAAAATACCGTATTTCTTTTTCATTTCCATACTGACCTCGACATTCTGAGTTTTTTTCTGATAAATCCAAATAGTAAAACAAACCTATCGGCGAGTGTTTTTTTTTTTATTATTTATCAGAAAACATCGAAATACTACCACTCGGCCACCAAACCAAACAAATTTTGGGCGGTTGAAAAATTATGAACTATCGCGCAAAATACATTAACATAATTATTTTTTATTTAGCTCAGGACGATTATTTGTCGCATAACATTTTCCGCCGCTCCGAAGGCACACGGATGCGGTTAAGTACAAAACGAGCGTGTTGGTAAGCACTATCAAAAATGAACATGGTAACACACAGAAAGGAAGGGACAATGATGACTTGCAACTATAGTCCGTTGCAACTCAAGAACAGCAGGAGACGGAGGTCCTTCCCTTTTACACATTAGCAGAGCGAATGCTGGAGAGGAGGAGAGCGGACTCCAGCGTTTGCTGTGCGAATGTAGAAAGAAGAAAGGGATCCGTCTCCTGCTCTTTTTGAGCTGCAATCTACTATAGCAACATTTATTGATCCGAAGTTCGCATATATAGGTGAAGGAGGGAGAGGAAGTGAAGGTGGGGAGGGGGAAAAACGCTACAGTGGTAAGAAAGCAAGATTAATCACCACCCGAGTGCTAAACATACCTCTGAGTGCGGCGGACCCTGTTCGGCCAATCTTCCTTTGACCATCAGAGTCGGAGGTCCCGCCGCAAGATACGGACGAGAGATTATGAAAGCCATCGCTGTGCACCACAGTCAAGACAACTTGGGATCCTACTCCACAGGCTTATCCGGGAGGGAGATTAACCTCCCTGGGCCAGAGCTGATGTCCCTCGTTTCCGCGGCATAAAGCGGTTGAGTGTACCCCTCCCGGGATCGTCCCTCACCACTTGCATCTACCTTATTTTCCTCCTTTTTCCTCTTACCACTGTGGTATCTTTAACTCTCCCCTTACTTCACCTATATACCGTTTTACGAAAAGAGGGTAAGCGAAAAACGATGAAAGGGCTGCCGGCGCTTTCCCTCGGTTCTGAGTGGTTAGGAACGAGCGAAAGACCCGGATGACCGCCTTGGACGCCTGTGTTCCTTCAAGTTCGTTTTTTTTTTTTTTTTTATTCATACTGCTAACCTCTTTCGAGGTCATACCAGGAGTGGAAAACACATAGATACAAATATTTCATGGTGCACTCATTTACACAAAACATCGCAAAAGTCAGTATAGGTGGCTGCATTAACGACATTGGGTGGCAGGTTGTTCCAGTCAATCACTGTTCTAGGAAAAAAAGGAATATTTAAATGAATCACTTTTATAAATATATGGTTTAAGTGTCTTCTGATGTGAATATCTGGATACTCTGGGGCAAAAAAAAAGAATGCAATGTATTGATTTTTGTTTATTCCCAGCTCACTGCTAACAATTAAATAAAGCAATCTCAGACGATTTTGTTTCCTTCTTTCCTGTAACATTTGGAGTCCTGCTTTAGCACACAAGTCTTTGGGGGACACATAAGAAGAATAAAAATGAAAAACAAATCGCACTGCAAGTCTCTTAACTCTTTCTAAATCAGCTATGTTACAAATTGTGTGCGGGTCCCAGACACTGCTAGCGTACTTTAGAATGGGCCTAATAAACGTTTTATACAACAAAAACTTAGTATCACTTGATCCATGTTTAAACTTCCTGCGCAAAAATCCAAGTTTATTTATTGCCCTTGCAATAATTTAGCCAATATGCATATTCCAACTCAAGTCAGACGTAATGGTGACACCGAGGTACTTATAAGAGGACACTCTAGGTAGATTATGACTGTTGACAGCATAGTTAAAGTAAATAGGATTTTTTTTTTTTTTGAGTGACCGACATGCACGCAGTTTTAGCAAGATTAGGGACATTTGCCAATCTTTGCACCACATATGATTGTTTTCCAAAGAAGAACGTAGTATTTCACAGTCAGTGGAACACTTAATTTTATGAAAAGAAATACAATCGTCTGCTAACAGTCGCAACTTGGCAGGAACTCCGGTCTCAATATCATTAATGAATATTAAAAACAATAATGGGACACCCGAAGAGACATGAACAAATGAAGAGCGTGTGGTACTCAACTGCACATATTGTCGCCGTTGAGACAGATAATCCTGGATCCAGTTTAATATCTGATTGTTGTTTAAAATTGTGCTGAGCTTGTTTAACAGCCTTATGTGCGATACGCGATCGGAAGCATTCGAAAAGTCTAAATAAATTATGTCTATCTGTCCCCATTTGTTAATTACTGAGGCGAGCTCGTGAGCAACATCAACTACACTGTAAAAAAGCGGCCGTTAAAATTACGATAAGCCGACTGGCATTCTGGCTGCCAGCAACTTCTCGTAATTTATGCGGCAAACAGTAAATTCAAATTTACTGCCTGAGCGTCATCTCCCAGTGAATTAAACCGTCACAGTAAAAAAAGATACCGTTAATTTTACGGGGCGATACTGAACAAACCGTAAACGAGATTTACTGACTGCCGCTAAGATCCCGGCATTGTGGCAGTTTATTTGCCGGTCAACTGACCGCTAATTTAATGGTCACCTTAAAAAGGTTGACCGTTTAATTCACTGCCGGTTGACCGTTGTAAGAAGTAAATTGAAGGCACAAAATGCTAGCACAATGAAGCGCTCAACACTTCGTAAAACACGTCAGAAAGATTGCAGAATTCATCAACATTAAGCATTGTCGGATTCTATCATCTTCCCACCGCATTGTACGACATGCTCAGCGTTTCACCGCACATGTTTCGCTCTTTCGATTTACTTCCTACTACTGGTCAACAGACAATGAATCAAACAGTGAGTCATGAAGTCTCCTTAGGTTAGCCATCTTGTGCCTGTAAAATATGTGGCATGCTGTATATTGTAATTGGAGAGTGGTTTTCATGTCTGCAATGCAATCGTTGTGTATGTACATGCAAATGCAGTTAAGCCAGAACACTGCATAAATAATGTGTTGAATAGAAATAGAAACAGCACATTTATTTACTTGGATGGTAAAACCCCAGGCCCATCTACCTTTTGATCTGGAAGAGAAACAAACCATTTATGAATATAACATAATAATGTGCCAGAAATGAAGCAGTTTAATAGACATGTTATATAATGCCAGCCGCGTTTTATTTGCTGTGCAAAGAAACTAATGATGCCGATAGTGCTTACAATGTTTGAAAGAAGTTTTATGTGACAACTGAACACTATAACATAGGTTCTGCTAATCAAGTCTAACTTTATTATATCTCAGTAGCTATATATTAGCCATGTAGTACATGTATTCTGGTGTTCACGAATACCATTTCAGTATCCCTGCACAGCCCCGATAACCTGGGGGAATGAGAGGATATGGAAGTTTGGCAAAGGGTGCTGCACTAAAATACAGCTATTCGATGGGAAATACTAATATTCACTTACAAAACATTTTTAAACTTAAGAGCGGAGCAAGCTTGTTTTCAAGATCAGCGGTCAACATTATTTACACAGCTCACATAGAAATTTACTCCTATTGTTCTACTAGTTAAGTTGGTTGTCATAAAATAGAGTTACCCATTTGGGCAGTGATGCTGTTCTAAAATTGAACTAGACTTTCCCCACCATCACAGAATGCAATGCTCTTGCCACCGTAAGAGATATGAATAGTCAGAGCGAGCTGGAAACTTCAGGCTTAGCTTACAATGCCAAAAAATTGGGTTTACACCTATTGTTCTACTAGTTAAGTTGGTTGTCTTAAAATAGAGTTACCCATTTGGGCAGTGATGCTGTTCTCAAATTGAACTAGACTGTCCCCACCATCACAGAATGCAATGCTCGTGCCACCGTAAGAGATATGAATAGTCAGAGCGAGCTGGAAAATTCAGGCTTAGCTTACAATACCAAAAAATTGGGTGGGTGTATGTTTATACAGCCTAGAACTTGGTCTGCCACAACGGGCGACGAGTCTCCCAGCTGTAGATGAGAAATTTAGCCAGTGCAGTACAACCGCTAGCCTGGGGTCTTTAACGTGCAGCACGCAGTAGTGATACACGACCGCACTCTGGTACGATGCTCATCCAGATCGTAACAGGCAAAGGAGGGGATTGAGCCCAGCATCCTGGGTTCTACAGCGCAAGCTTTCGCTCCACGTGCTCCGAGCTGGTGTGCGCTACCCCAGTCGGCCACCGATCCCCCCAGCTTGGAATACAATCTCTATGCATTGTGCCAGGTGTCGCTGCAGATCAAGATATGGTGACAGCAGTGTGCTCAGCCCTTCAGTTTGAGTTGATATTCAAAATAAATTTGGACATCTTGGCATGTAGCCACCACATACATACTTCTCATATCATTGACCTATATTTACCATGTATAAGGTCCAGTATATCTCCAGTGTGTCGTCATTTCTTCTAAAATATATGACTACATGCTAACCATGTCTCATTTCTAGCATCATATTGACATTGTTTTATGTAACTAAAGGCTGTGTAATAAAGCAATGCTCGAGTTATAAGTGAAGCTAGGTTAGGTTATATTTTACCACAACAGCGTTAAGGTTCCCGTGCAGCCAAAGATCCGGCGGCCAGCGTCGGCGTGTCGAGAAAATTACACAATGTCTTGGGTGCGCAGGGAATCATATGCAATTCCATGATACCTTGTGCATGAAAGGAATTATAGGATTCCCCTTACCACTACCCCAATCTTCTTCCACACTGCTGCCCTCCCTGCCCTTGCCCCTCGCCTCACCTCTCCTCCTCCACCCCCTGCCCTCCCGCTATCGCGTCATATGCTAAGGCTGAGCATAAGTGTTCCCCCCTTTTTATTTTATTTTTTTCACAAAAGAAGCTGGGCATTTAAGTATTGCAATACTCACCAAATTTAGACCAAAGTGTGATTGCTTGTATCTGTTGAAATCTTTCTGGTGCCAAGACCTTCTGTTGAATGAGCCCGAGCCCCATGTTGCGTGCCTTGTTCCCACGTAGGATGACCGGCCTTGTGACTGCGCACAATTCAGACAGAACAGAATTGGTAGAAAAGTTCACACTGAAACAAATCAAGGAAAGTAACTCCAAGCTGCTGCTGAAGTGATGTGAACAGTTCGAGTCATTTCAGAGCACCTTCTGGGCCAGCAAAAAATCAATCTTCAAGCGGCAAAAGAAACTTTTGGAGCACGAACGCACACTGTGTTTTCATTCATTCCGTTGTGAATACTGCATTAAGATTCATCTGTTCACCTGTCAAAACTAGAAGACAATGGCAGCTTTCCTTTCCCACCCCCACGTTACCACCAGTAGTGTCCAAGTTCAAGACCAAAAATTGTGTAATTTGGTTAAGCCCATCACTTGCATTTAACATAAAGATTTTTATGTTTATTCTAACATGTAAATGTAACTAGTAATATATCAGTTCAAGAAATATTACTACTTGATATGTCCGCACTGTTACTGACAGTACTAACATCTCTATCATTTAATCCATGTAGTAAATAATATATATGTTCAATTTTGTGGGCCATTTTAATGCGTGAACTTTTTCGGGAGACCCCGTACAAGCAAACAACTTGTTTTGTTTTTTTTAAATCTTACAGCAACTTAGAATTTTCAAATCAGTATTTCACAACTTCCCTGTTTATTCAAAGACCTATGGATCATTACTTCAAATGAGAACTTTCACCCCCAAGCATGTGGCTGTTCTACAGCTAAACGAGATAGGCAGAATTTCAGTGTGAAACCTGTGGTTACAACCTCTCTGTGGTGCACAAATGTATGATGAAAGAACAGCCAGTAAGCTGGCTAACTAACTAGATTGAACAGGCTATGCTTAGTGCCAAAAATGACCAAACTTGAGTCCACAGCAGCAATTTTACAAGTAAAATTGAGTAGTATACTGCCCAGAGCAGTAATAAGTTTTGATTATTCGCTCACGCCCATCATGATGGTTCAGCCAAGAAGCAGGACCTGATCAATTGGTTTCTATATTGATGGGATGAATTAACTTGTGGTGCAATGTAGCCATCAGCAGCATTACAGTAAAGTAAGAAAAAATTTAGGCAAGCTTGATTATGCTCACAAAGACTATGAAAGCTGAGAATGTGTTGGGCTCACTCAGACGCATGCTGTATGTGGTCATGGACAGTAGATAATGGTCATGTGACCATCTGACTATGATTGGTTCGGTATTTGCAGCATAGTCAAGTGACCACACACTGATGACGGTTATGTGATCCCACAAAGAATGTGATCACCATTGGCTTGCTATTCCCAGCATGGTGACAAGCTGGACGGCACCCCTCGAACGATGGTGAACAAAATGAGTGCAAAGAACGAACACAGGAAGAAGGAGAAGACAGGACAAAGCGCTACTTACAACTGACGTTTTATAAGAGGATAGAGGAAGACAAAAATAAAATTAAGGCAAAAATCACAGAAAGAAGGGAAGAGAGAAAAATAGACTAGAAGTAAGGAAAACTCAAATGAGAGAAAAATTGATCACAGAAAGATAATAACAATAAGGAAAATCTTAACTGATAAGCTAGTGGAAAATAAAAATTAAGGCAGAGGAAAGACGTCTTTTGAGCAAATTTTGTGTACTATGTTAAACCAAATAGGCCATCAAATTATTTTAGAACAGTAGTGACTCGATGCCATGGATGGTGGCTAAGTGACCACCATTTCTCGCTATTGCAGCTGTCAGTGTGACATGTCAGTCGGTACAGAGTGTTATACCCCTCCTACACGGGCATCCAAAACTACAGTTATGCTAAGTGCAGTTACTCTAAGCTGGAGGTTTGCGCAGTTACACCGCTGACCAAACTGCGGTTAGCACAAAACCACAGCGCAAACTGAGCTCCACGACCTCAGTTTGGGCTCGCTAACTGAGCTAAAGATGGCGACGACCGCAGCACTGCCGTCTATCGATGAACTGACTTTTTCAGAATGCCAAGGGACACACCTAGAAAGAACCGTGGATACAAATATCGCGGAAAGAAATAGGTCTCGAAAACAGATATGCAGAAAAAGCAATTACGCCATGTCTTTGGAGGAGGCAAAGCCCGCACTCCTCGGGCGCTGCCATTAATTCTGGTCGATGGAAATGCAGATTGCGTCATGTCTCCCATGTTTGTATTTATTTTAGGGGTTTTGATAATCGTTTGTTACGCACCACAAATAAAATTATGGGTCTAATTACTTGTTTTGAAGGGCGCCTTGAAAAACAAACTGTTTTTTTTTAAACAGTCTGGTTGGGACAGGCGTGTCAAAAAATAACTTCTATGTTAAAAAAAAAAAAATATTTTTTTAGAGCAGTACTGATGGCAAGATGTATTTGAAATTCTGCGCGCAAGTCCATGTCGTTACAGAGTGGTCATTCGCTCAACGAGATGGTCATTCGGTCTTTCCGTCTCAACGTGAAGGCGAAGCCGATCCACCTCTCCTCTACACGCCCCAAAATGCCGAGAGAGAAAACAAGTGGAAAGGAGGTGACCACCAACTAAATCGCGTCTCTCACGCCGTCATTATTGCTCTAACGTTTTTTCTAGTAAAACTATTTTTTATTTTCGTATCTCAAACAGATTGTTAATTTTTAGGGCTTCTTTAACAGTTATTAGGGAAATAAAAATGTGTCCTTGATCTGGACACCAGATATTGCAGTTGATTTCCTTTTGGCTTCAACCCATCAACTGCAACACCATCTCAGTTCAGTTTCGTCAAACCACAGTTAGCGGCCGCTAACTGCCGTTTGCCTAACCCAGTTAAAACGGCCCGTGTAACTTAAGGTATTAGTCACGGGCTTTTGCCATGAAACTCGACTGACAAAACACATTGTTGAAACTTGACATTCTCTCTTTCACAGCATTGAAGAATTCATGCGACCTTATTCGAATGCTTTACTGATTATATGCTCACTCGCCACAACCAATGAAGAACCATTATTGTAAACTTCCTCATCATGTCCCCTTCCAGACAGGTAACAGATGCAAATTTGCCTTCACTACCTCACGAACAAACATTTCCAGGTACCTGTCTACACCTGGAAATTTCGTTCTAAAATAGGCTTTGTGATAACATTGTCTTGCTATCCAGCAGAGATAATTTGATGAAGGTGCCGATTCACAAGAACAGGTGTAGACAGGGTGCAAATCAGGTGCTGAATTGTAGATATTTTTTGTAAAAAATGAAGTGAAAACACCAATTTTTTTTTTTTTTAAATCACAGACAAACACTATATCAAATGAGTAATTCTCGTAGTTTGCCAAGACAGTGATCTGTTACAAAACACTCACATACTCCTCGTTAATGATAAATGTATACCTGCAACAATTTATTCCTAAGAATTATTCTTTCTCTCCTGTGACATTGGATTCTTATGCTCATTGAATTGTTTGACCTCCTGCTTCTCCTTTCTTTGAAATGAGCCTCATGTCTACTTCCCATTCATAAAGTGAACACTGTAGCGAATCATACTTAACAGCCCCACACTTACCACTCCAGCTCTGCTGTTTTCTTGACGAGGTTAAGTATTTTCTTGTTCACTTCTGATTTGGGCTGCTTGGCTCTGGTGCCACGGTCAGAGTTCATGCTCAGAAAATCTCTGCAATAAACATCAGTGCCATTAAAGAAACATTTCATCCAAGTTGGTAACCTGAAAAATTGGTCAATTTATTCACAAATGCCACATATGCATACGTGATCGAAAGGAGAGACTAAAAGAAAGTCAAATAATGAATGGAAACAATATCAGGAGGGGCCAAACTGCAGCTTGTGCGCCGCGTGCAGCTCTCCTAACCTGAGGACACTCAAGTTAGAACAGGTGGGACCAAAAACTAAGCTTGTATACGAAAACATTACAGTGAGAAGAGGGTGCAAATCAAAATATGCAAAATTGCTTTTTTTGTTGTTGTTGTCGGTGCGCACTATAGAATGGCATGTAATGGTCAGAAGGGGCAAAATAGTTGGAAAGATGAGCTCCATTTTTAAATTTGCTTATGTCTTTCCGCTCCACATGCCAGGTTGAGGCAGCGTTAGCTTTGTGCGCAAATTTTTCCCCTAAAAATGATTTCTGAGCAGCACTGAGATTTGTTATTACAATGCAGTCCAGCTGCCCAATGAAACACCAAGACCACTGGTTACACGCACATGCAATAGAAATGGTTCGATTGACTGCGAGATCAGATAAAACTGGTTTTTACTCTCACGCCTCGAGATCGGATGTGCAGTGCCTCGCGGCGAAACACGCGTACTCGGTGGGTGGCCTCTGCTCGGCTGCAATTTCAATAAAAAGTACAGCATTGGTGCAGGATGTAGGAGCTATAGTTGATTGGAGCTGGCGGAAGCAATTAGGACAACTTTCCCATCAGTGAGATATGTGCGCTTCTATTTAACGAATGAGAGGGGTAATGTAATGTACTAATTGTGGCTGCACGTAATTCATGACAAAAAAAATGTGCAAGGTGTTTGTTTTCTTTCAATAGAAACAATAAGCCTGGAAATGATATAGATAAAAAGTATGGAGTCTTACTAGCCATCCTTTTACATCTACAATAATCACGGAACAGGAAATTACCTCTGAATGACCTCCAAGGTTGATGTCTGGCCCTCAGCATAGCAGATGTTGAGGCAGTAGTAACTCGCGAAGAGTGCAGCGCAGGCTGTTGGTTTGTCTGGTATGTTCTCGACCATGAGCCTGCCATCGATGTTGAATGCGTACTCGAGGACAGTACACAGATCATTCCCCAAAAAGTTTAAAAACATTAAGATAATAAGTACAGTTGCTGACAAGGCATTGGAACAGTAGGGCTGGTTTGCACCTCCACATCGTAGACATTTCAAATAATTTTAAAAACAATACTGGGGGAAGAGAAGGAGCCAAGCTTTGTCCCTTCCCACGTACTGTCACTATCCCCTCCACATTGCAAACACTTCCGACATTACTTGTAGCGGATAGGTTAAGAGATCATGCTCTAATTGCCTTACCTCCACTATAAGTGAGCTCGCTTGAGCGTAGGCCGCGGTCAGAATTCTATTGCAGGAAGGAAGACGAAGGGGCGTGAAGGCATCTAGGTAAATGTTCCCTTGCTGGTAGAGGGGAGACACATGTCACCAAAACTGAACATAAAGCTTAAAGACGCTCTCCCTCCCCAGTTGCATATGACCACCGCATTTGCCTGGATACTCACTGTATCATCACATCTAGCATATACTTGTATTGGTTGCGACGAAGCCACAAAATGTGTCATTTATAGTGACTGGAAATGTGTGCTCTCGCTATGGACTATACGCAGTGATTGTAGATTTCATGCATTGTCTGACAGATATGTGAAACACTTCAAGTGATTTGTTTTTGATTTAAGCTCTGAAACATGCTTCACGTTTATAGATCTGTGTTTTTCGGTTTTTATAATTCTAGAATTTGACATACTTTTTTCGGCTTTTATTTAGAAATAAAGTTTGTGGTTTTATCAGTGGATATTTTTTAGATGAAAGCTTACCGGTTTTGTTTCGGTGAATATGCATTGAGTAGTTTTATTTTTCAATGAGGTCGATTCAAAATGCAGTACATTCGACAGATATCTGAATTATATACTCGCGGCAACACTTGCAGACATGACATACATAACCTTGCTTACCACTTTCGTAGGGACGATGATAAATTCTAAATTGCGAAATTCGCAAGCATACTTATTGGCACTTTTCTGCTTTTCACATTTATAGCAAACGGCTTGACAAACAGCAAACAAACTCCAAATATGATCTTTAGGAGACGACAGCCAACTTGACTCGCAGGGACTGAATCGCAAAATGAACGCAGATTGCATCCACGACAAACCCAAGTACTCCTTATTAAAGAGTGTTGTCCTGCAGACATATCCTCCACCAACAGAACACTTCACAGTTACGCAGATAAGATAGTCGACTACTCGGTGAAATGTGATAATATATCCCCTTTCTCTTGACTTGCCACAGTGGCCTGAAATACTGACCTTTCTCATTTAAAACCAAATTTATAAAAATAAATTTACCACTTTTACTGGTTTAAACCGAAAACTCCGAACCCCATTTATATTTATATATTATATTTATGCATTTATTACAATTTGTAACATTTGAACTTGAAATTTTTGAACTCAGTTTGGGGAAAGGTCAAATTTGCAGTACATATAATGATACAATCTAGTCATAAACATACCCAGTGCTATAATGCAAGGAGGAAGGGGAAGGCCATCCTCGATTTCAGCAGCAGTTAGAAATAGCTGTAAAAATTGAAAGATGCATGGTTAATTGAAACAAATCCCCACTTCCACAACCACTTATCTCTTTTTAAGACATTCAGGCTTTAGGAGTGATAAATGGTCATGGTTTTGTCGTTGGTGAGACGCAAACGATATTTTCGCGGTGAACGACTTGTCAGAGCCAAAATACGGGCAAATGACTGACTGCACGTTGCCGATCTGCTCTCTAAAGATGCGTTACTGTGTGGTTTTAGAATAGCGCACGCTAAAGCTCTGCGTACGCAAAAAATAGCATCGTCACCACTGCGCATGCACCGAACGCTAACCGCGTTTTGCGCTTTGTGTGCGCTATTTTTCGGAAATTGAGTGCGTACGCAAAGGGTCTTTGCGCTGCTCCAAGGAGGATTCGTGATGAGAAGTTGGCTAAAGCCAAGACGAGCACAGTTAAAAAATGGCAGCTCCCAGGACGATGTATGCGGCCGCTTTGGCGGCGTCGTGAGCGCGACGTCAGCGTCATCCTCTCGACTGCGATTTTCAATACAGGACAACATTGCACTCCGTTTGGCAACGGTCACCGGCAACTTGATACTTGCGACGCGCGAACATTTCTAGGCGAAGCTACGGTGTGCGAAGGTCAGTACACGAGACCTCTCTTGCCGAGGCGATGCAAGCGGAGACGACCGGTAGACCGCTCGCGTCGCATTGTCATATTTAAACAAATCTAAAATGTTACTCTAGACCAAAAAACTTGCTTTTTCTCAAGTTGCAGACTTTTGTGTGTGAAATAAAAATTGTGACTGTGTTTTGGTGGCGTTGCAAGCGCGAGATGCTTGGGCTTTTGCGTCGCGGGCAAACCGCATGTGAGCGATTTAGCCAGCGACGAGACGAGTGACGGCGACAGCGACGAGTCAGCGACGAGCGACGGAGATTTCTCACTGTCACCCGTCCCGTCGCTCGGCTTTTTGGATTTCTAGAAAACGTCGCTCATCGCTCCCGTCGCTTTCATGCGGTCTGCCTCGTCGCTTGACTGACCGAGCGACAGCGAAGCTGGTCGCGCCGTCGCTCACCAAGTCGCTTGCATGCCTTTCAAACAACTCTCTTGCGTAGCGTGCGCTAGCGCGCGCGCTAAAATTGCTTACGTTATTCTAAAACTCCCTAATGACACGCCTACTCGACCAACGTGGTTGAACCCTCTGAACAAACGCGGCAAACAAACATGGTTATTCACGGCGTCGCCTCACTAAAGCGAGAGAAAAGAGCCAAGACCGAAAAATCGCGAGAATGTGCAGCATTCATTTAATCTGAAGCTATCTTTTGCTGGGTCTCAATCGATTGTGCTTCCTTCCCGAAAAGGAGCGCGAACGACGATCACCAGCCGGCCAGAGATGCACTCCGTGAATATGCACGCGCTCGCGCGGTTTGTCGGTGTCGGCTCTTCTTGATTGTCGATCTGGCGGGCCACGGGCATAACTGTTCTTAGATTCGAATCGTGCTGGCCACATTTACATTCAAAATTATACTCACGTTACGTTCGTTTACGTTCGGGCCCGCCAAACGCCTCGAATACTGCGCCGCCTAAGCCCTTCAGCCGCAATGGTGTCTTCCACTATTCCTTTCTGCAAACTTTTTTCGCTTTTTGATGTCTTGCTTGGAGAAACAAAAGGCGAGCCGCGAACCACGCAAAACAAAACGCGAGAAAAGGGAGAGAAAAAAGAAAAGCGAGAAGCAGCAGCCAAGACTTGCGAGAGACGACCCAGGCGCAGAAGCAGGCAGAAGGCACCCAGCCATGGCCCACACGTCACATGCGCGCGATGCGTGCGTGTGGAGCGTGGCGCCTAATTGCTCGCGGTGTTCCGTTTAATTTTGTCGTCTCTGTACCATTTCCCTTTTCCCTTTTCACTCAAAAGAAACGATCAACATACCGTATTTCTTTTTTTTTTTTTTTTTTTTTTTGTTTACGGTGGGCGCTCCGTGATTTCCGCTGTCAGGTGGTTATTTATTTCACGGTCATTTTTTACACTGTAGTTGCGTAATTGTGGACACTTGCATGCGAAATCCTTGCTGAATGCTGGTAAAAAAGTGATTAGACTCGAGGTAGGACGATACGCGCTTGAGCACCACATGTTCTAGAATTTTACTACACGTGCTCAGAAGAGAAACAGGTCGATAATTGGAAATAATTTTAGAGTCACCCAATTTAGGTACCGGTATTACTTTGGCAACTTTCCACCCCGCAAGGACAGTGGCGGTACGCAGTGAACATCGGAATATGACCAGTGGCGGATCCAAGGGGGGGGGCGGTGGGGGCGATCGCCCCCCCCCAAACGCCTCGCCAGGCAACCCCCCCCCCCCCCCCCCCCCCGGGGTTCTTCGTCAGCTCGAAGAAAAAACGTAAGCAATCGACGCGAGGGACAAAAGATGAAAACAGCGGTGGGTGGACGCGCCTGCTGGGCGCTTCCAAAGTGGGGTTTATCTCCGTCAGGGTCACGGTACGTCTTCCCGACAGGGACGGCGCCAGGAGTTTCGAAGTGGAGAGACAGTGGGGAGGCGCACAAAATATCAGGGTCCTCGACTGCAGGCACACTTCCAAACAAGGCCAGCACGTCGAGCACGGGGGAAAATACCTTCAACATATCTAGTCCCCTTTCTCTCTCCCTCTCTCTCTCTGTCTCCCTCTCTCTCTTTGGAGGTTGTCTGCGAAAAATTTGTGCCCTGAAAGCTCCCAAACGCAGACGCCAAGCAGCCTTCCTCAAGGGTGCGATCCTATACACAGCGGATTATCCTTCCTCTCTAGCGGCCGCCTTTTCATCACTTTTCGTTTGATGGTTTCTTCGTGGTTCTGGGCTTGTCTTTTGGCATGTCTTTTTTGGCTTGCTTTGAGATGCTGTCACCCACGGGCTAACTAAAGGTATCTTATTGGCACGGTGTGCTCATTGCCAAGGGAAGTGCGGAGGGGACGTACCAGGAGGAGACGTTCCAGGGGGGGGGGGGGGGGGGGATGCAGCTTGTACAACCAGGTGACCAATTGCTTTTCTTCTCAACTGAGAGAGGAAGCAAATGCTCTGGGTACAGTGTAGTCTGGGTCTGGGCTTCTCCTGAAGACGCTCCGGACTTCCCCACGACCTTGGCTTAAACATAAGCCCGCTTTCGTCCTCGCCTCCATCCCTCACTGAGGATCAGCGCCGCAGCGCGGAATACAGAAAGAAGCCGACGAGCGCCAGAAGGGGGAGATGTTTCCTCTAATGGGCTTCATACTGCCTGCGGTACGACTTCTCGTGGCGGGAAGCTAATAAAAGAAAGATAAACGGTACGAGCACTCTAAAGGCTGGAGGCTGCTTACATGGGGTCCTCAAGCCGACGCCGTAGGCATTTATTTGTATACAATGCCGTTTCAACTTAGGGTGGCGGGACATATCTTAGGAAAGGCGCCCGCTACCCCTTGTCTCCCCTTGGCGCCGTCTTTACTTTTCGAGTTAAAGGGGGGGGTGCAACGATTTTATGATTAAAAGAATTTGCATCTTGTCATTTTTACGTTGTTTATCGTGTCCCGGAGGATAGAGAAAACATCTCCTTTATTAAAAATGTAGCAATTCCGCTGCATAATCGCAAAGCAAAAGCCGAGCTTTTTCCCCCACCTGCAGCCCCAAGTGGCAGCCGAGGGAACTACGGCTAGAAGATTACGTGACCTCGCTCGGCTCTAAGCTGCAGCATAACGCCCGCTAATGTCAGCAGAGAGAGGGAGAGGAAGCGTCCTCCGAGAGAGCACACGGGAACCTACACGGAACTCCGAATTACGTCACTAAGAGGGGGACCAGGTGTGACCCTGAAGACTGGGAGTGAGTTGAGGGGTGCCCGAAATGCCAATATTTATCTTTTTTTTACGCAACAACTAGGACACGCAGGAAAAATCGGATTTCTGTTCTTTACTTCAGAAGTGCCAGAGGGCAACTTCCACAAATTTTTGACCGAAGTCCGGAAATCGTTGCACCTCCCCCTTTAAACGCGTCTTCTGTGGATTGACGGCAGAGCTTTCGCGCGGCTTTGCAGGAGCGAATATGTGTGTGTCGAACGGAACAGAGGCGGGGCTTGCTGGTTTGCAACTGCGGCTTCGAATTCCCTACCTAGGGACTTGGGGAAACGAGCCCTTTCAAAGATGCGACTATACATAAATTAAATAGACAGTGCCTGTGCCCGTTCGAGTGAACACCGACTCCCAAACATCCATGCTGCAGTCGTGATCGGCCTTTAGCCCAGTTGAGATTCGCCGACCGGACAACCGCTCTGCCCCATCATATATCTGCACCTGTCCTCTCGACCCTGACGAATGAGCTAACTACCCAGAAACAAGTGAGTGTTCCTTTCATACAGAAAATATCCAGACGAAGTGCAATTAAATATAATTTGGAAGGATCCATTGCTGGTTTAAGGTCTTGTCTAAGTTTAAAAGTTATAGTTGCCGAACCGCAAAATGCTTTCAAAAATATTCAAAAATTATTCGCTTTCGTTCTCTCGAGTTGCATCCAGAACACGTGAAAACACGAGTTTGGGTTGGCAATGCCGCATGTGCTGCGCTCTGGACATTCCAAATATACGGCGAACAACCGACGAACTTGCCAGGCAGCGTTCGTTTCGCTCGCTGCGTCAACAGTGTTTTGACGCCGCGAGCAGCGTCGAAGCCGCCGGGCCATTTTTGTCGCGTGTTTGCAACGTACTCGCTTTATTGAAGCAACCGGCGACAATGAAAAGTATGTTTTAAAACCAAACCACGTTCTGCATTTTGGCACTGAATATAAAGTTCTAACTACTATGCCAAGCTTAATCTCAAAGAACAGCCGAGTTTTTAGATTAACAACGAACGTTTTTCGCATTGTCATTACTGCATGAGCTTCCTCCATATAGTTGGCAAAGGTTGGCTGTCCGTACATGCTCTGCGGGTGTAACGAGAATATATAAGTATTCAAGCAAAAGGAGCCCAAAAGTTGTAGCCCCGCCGGGGATATCTGAGCCATCAAGTTACACTGTCTGCAATTGTCACAGCCGCTATAGCACCAAACATTCATCCCCAGTAGTTAAACTTCTTTTTCTATTTCTAGCGCGCTGCCACGCGAATGGAGTAATCCCGTTTCCTATGAACTACAAAATTCCTTGCGTTATGGTGTTCAGAAAGGGATAGTGCCACCACAATTTTCTAGATACTTACCTCTAGCGTGGTCACCCGAAAGGTTTTAATTGAAAGAGTTCATCCCCGACAGGTAAACCGATACAAAAGCTCTCAAGATCTATATTATGTTATCAGAGTTTAGTAAAAACGATAACTCCACAAAAAATATAAACACTCCCCCCCCCCCCCCCGTTTTACACCGAGGAACCGCCCCCCCTAAAATGGAGGTCTGGATCCGCCCCTGGCCAGGGAGGAGGGTGGCATGGTTTCGGTTTCGATCGACACGTCGACAAGAGATTATACACAGAGCGTGGACTATTAACGGCCATTATCTCATGTTTTCTGGTCCCGAGAGTGTCATTTGTGGTATCTAAACTAACCTAAATGGCCAGACCTCGAAGCTTTAGCACAAGCCCGAGACGTATAGCTTGTCTTAAAGGGATACTTCAACGAAATTTGAAATATTCCCGTCGTGTTCAAAAATGGGTTGAACATGATCCACAATATCCGTAAATGACAATCGCACGTTTGTATTTTGAGCCTGGTGGCTGTATTTTTCGTTATAAACGGCCCACTCTGGCAAGCGCTCGGAGAAGGCCCAGCGGAGACCACGTGACATCCAACGCAATCGTGACGTAGGTCGTCTCGGGACGAGCAAAGCTACGGCGAGGCTGACGTCGAGAGGATGGCCTAGTCGTTCCAGCCACCGAAGCGGCTGCTTTTGTACGAAATTTGAGTGACGGGTTAATCTTCTATAATCTTGTAGGGGGACAATAGCGACTTCTGCGACACACAAAAGGCATTCTCGGGAAGAGGGGAGTTCCTCCTTCCCCTCTCCTCTCGTCGTGGCCGGAGGCGAGACACTCACCGTCACTAGCTGTCAAGGTTCCTATAGACGGGCATTACAAGCGAGGCGTTACGACATCCACCAGGTGCTCTTTGCTAATCGTTTAATTCGTTTTAAAATTCCTTTTCGAGACTTTTTTTAACAAGATATCGGTATGTTCGATGTGATACTGCTCCTTTGAACACATATAGACCAAAAAAATGAGCTCCGAAATTTCATTGTAGTATCCCTTTAAAGGGATACTTCAACGAAATTTGAAATATTCCCGTCGTGTTCAAAAATAGGTTGAATATGATCCACAATATCCGTAAATGACAATCGCACGTTTGTATTTTGATCCTGGTGGCTGTATTTTGCGTTAAAACGGCCTACTCTGGCAAGCGCTCGGAGAAGGCCCAGCTTAGAGCACGTGACATCCAACGCAATCGTGACGTAGGTCGTCTCGAGACGAGCAAAGCTACGGCGAGGCTGACGCTGAGAGGATGGCCTAGTCGTTCCAGCCACCGAAGCGGCTGCTTTTGTACGAATTTTGAGTGACGGGTTAATCTTCTATAATCTTGTAGGGGGACAATAGCGACTTCTGCGACACACAAAAGGGATTCTCGGGAAGAGGGGAGTTCCTCCTTCCCCCCTTCTCTCGTCGTGGCCGGAGGCGAGACAACCTCCGTCACTAGCTGTCAAGGTTCCTAGACGAGCATTACAAACGAGGCGTTAGCGACATCCACCAGGTGCTCTTTGCTAATCGTTTAATTCGTTTTAAAATTCCTTTTCGAGACTTTTTTAACACGATATTGGTATGTTCCATGTGATACAGCTCTTTTGAACAGATATAGACCAAAAAATGAGCGCCGAAATTTCGTTGTAGTATCCCTTTAACGCATGCTTGTTGTATTTTTGTACTTGAGCCTTTCTGTTAGCGTTCCAATCGAAGTATGTGGACGAGCCAGTGCTGGGAATCCCGACACTGCGAAGCTCGGGGATCTTGCTTGTGTACGAATCAACAAGCTTTACATTAGTGTTATTTGTTGATCAGGAAGTTTGTTTCCTGCGTCCGTAGACGAAATATTACTTTTTGCAATTACTGTTTTTCTTAATACGCCCGAGTACGCGAGGTAAAACTCGGAGGCGCCACTGAAAAGCTCAATTTTAACACACTTCTTATCTCTTAATCTGTACTGACCCGCAGCACTGCACGAGGTGAAGTCCCCATCCGCTTGCATTCCACTAATATTCAACATCGCCTATGTGCATAAAGTTATCCTGCAATCATATAGGCGCATTCGCACATACAGACCGTTTTAAGAAAGCAAAAGTCGAGCACTTGTGTGAAGAATGTCGCACCGTTCGCCGGAAATGCGCCGGACGGGCACGAACGAAATTATTCAAAGCGCGTTTGACGGTTGCTAATGGCCATAATATTTGTTATGTGTTTGCTTTCTTCCTGCCTGAGTATGCCGAGATAATTTCAGACACACCGTTCAGGCACAGATCTTGGGCGTCAGTAAAAGCTCGTCCAAAAGGCTTAGCGAGAAGTAGGGACGCTTGTTAGGCCCTCCGTCGAGCCGATATCAGCGTTTGCGAAAACTTAATATTCTATCAGCATAAAATTTGAGTGGGAGATATATGATGACACGAGGAAGACATCATAGTAACTTTTGTGCAGTAGTGAGGTCGAATTTATTGCGTTTCCTTAAAAGGTCATGCGTCAATGCTGGGCTCAACTTTGATACTCCTGTGAGGCTGCGGCTTGCTTTTCGCCCAATGAAGTAACAAGAAGCGGACGTTTGGCAAGCAAAATACGTGTAAGGCTCCAGATTACCAAATTTCAGTTCTAGTTCACTGGTACTAGACGGGATTATTGTGAGGTGACTAAGCCACGTCTTACTACGTTTGCATACGCACTCATAATATCCGGTGTTTCGGGAACCAAGGAAAGCGCCCCGGTCTTCGTTTTGTATCGCTAGAGAATGAGTGTATTGTACGTTCGTGAAAAGTCAGATAATCGAAAACGCAAGCAGCGCGTTCGGTCGCGGCGTGATAGCATGAGATGAAGCTGCTCAGTCGAAACCGAAACTGAGTGGCCAACTAGTTCCCAGAGTGCACTGCATAGTATTTCGCCGCGATGGGGCGCGTCGGTTTTGGGAGAAGTCCATTCAGTCACGTGAGGAGCAGACTCCGCATGCCGTGCAGGAAAGCCGGCGCTCCGAAGGTAAACGCGCAACTCTAGGGCTCACTAAAGCCCCTCTATCCTGGGAAAAGTGGCGCCATTCGTTGTTGTGGAAATGCTCGATGCAGTTGCCGCGTGCCACTTCTGGGAAATTCATGGCGTCTGAAATCTAGCTCAGTGCTGCGCTGTGCCGCCATGATCTTCCCAAGGGCTGCACGTTTCGCGTGCCTCGTGCATCGACGCACTTTGCGCTACTCTGGAAACATGAAGGGGCTTTAGGGCTCACCCAGAGTTGCGCGTCTGTTTTCCACGTGCCGCCGCGCTGCTATTCGCCGAGATCCGATCACGTGAGGAGCCGGATCAAATGCCGTGCAGGAAAGTAGACGTTGCACGCGCCCCGCCGTCATACCCCGGCAAACCTCACTCATGAGGGCCCTCACTCACCCTCATTTTCACAGGTGAGGTGAGGGTGAGTGAGTTTCTGAACCAAGAAAATTCATGAGTGTGAGGGTGAGTGAGGGCCGTGAGGGCTGTGAGGACCGTGAGGGCCGTGAGGGCTGTGAGGACCGTGAGGGCCGTGAGTACGTGAGGGGTGTGAGGGCGGTGAGTGGCGTGAGAGCCATGAGTGCGTGAGGGGTATGAGGGCCGTGAGGGCGGTAAGTGCGTGAGGGGTGTGAGGGCCATGAGTGCGTGACGGGTGTGAGGGCGGTGAGTGTGTGAGTGGCATGAGTGCGTGAGGGCCGTGAAGGCGGTGAGGGCCATGAGTGCACGAGGGGCGTGAGGGCGGTGAGTGCTTGGGGCCCCCTTCAGACGGAGCAACTTTCTTAGCAATTTTGGTGTTGTTGGCGGGTTGTTCCCTAGCTTTCCTTAGATCGACACGAATTGCTGAGATCGGGTCCGGCTCGAAACAAGCGAGCAACTCGGAGCAATTCGAAGACGTTTGAAGCGGCTGCATCCAATCAGGGCCGCGATATTTTCACGTGATACCTCAACAAAAGACTTGGTTCTGGTTTGAAAGTGATCGTTTTTGGAAATACACTGTTTCAGAAAGATGCATTAGTATTCTCAACGAGATTTAAATGCATAAAAACACGTTTATAGCGCGTAATTTTGTGTCTAAATAGTACAAGAAAAATAAAATTTCATGATGATGTTGGCAAATTGCAGCAATTGGTTGCTGCCTGTGACAGCGGGCGGTCCGTGTTGCTGGTGTTGCGACGTCAAGTTTCTGGGCGAAATTGCCCATCTGAAGCGGGCCTGAGTGGCGTCAGGGCCATGAGTGCGTGAGGGCCGTGAGGGTGGTGAGGGGTGTAAGGACGGTGAGTGCGTGAGGGCCGTGAGGGCCATGAGTAGTGGGGGCGGTGAGTGCGTGAGGGACGTGAGGGCCATGAGTGAGTGAGGGGTGTGAGGGCGGTGAGGGCCATGAGGGCGGTGAGGGGCGTGAGGGCCATGAGTGCGTGAGGGGCGTGATGGCCAGGAGTGCGTGAGGGGCGTGATGTTCAGTGAGGGTGAGTGAAGGGCTGAAGGTGAGTGTGACTGTGAGGATGAGGGCGAGTGAGGGGCTGACGGTGAGTGTAGCTGTGAGGGTGAGGGTGATTGAGGGGCTTAGGTAAGTGGCTGTGAGGGTGAGGGTGAGTGAAGGGCTGAAGGTGAGTGTGACTGTGAGGATGAGGGCGAGTGATCGAGGGGCTGACGGTGAGTGTAGCTGTGAGGGTGAGGGTGATTGAGGGGCTTAGGTAAGTGGTTGTGAGGGTGAGGGTGAGTGAAGGCGACCTAAAATGCCGACCTCTGCCCGCCCGTACGTACCCATGCTTTTGAGCGCGCCGCGCGCTTCGAACGCGCGGCGCCGCTATTCGCCGAATTCAGTCACGTGAGGAGCAGGATCATTATGCCGTGCAGGAAGGACGGCGCTACAGGGATGAACGCGCAACTCTGGCTCCCGTAGGGAGCCTATACAGGAACTCTAGGGCTCACGTACCTGCCGCGACATCTGCTGGGAGAAGCTGTCCAATCTGGTGTCGCACATACGCATAGCTGAGCCAAGCAGTCGGCGGCTGTTCGCGCTTGGGGCGCAACCTCCGATAGGCGATTACTACAAACAAAGCATGAATATCAAAGCTTAACTGCTTTTTGTTTAATCAATTGTGCGGCACTTGCAATGTTATTTGTTGATCCTTTAAGATTTGAAGTTATATTGCCCCAAATATATATAAAAAAAGGAAACAGCGAAAAAGGAAGACATCCATTCAGTATAGACCGACACGCTGTTTACAAACAAGCCCACGTTTGCCGTGGGCACTGCGCGTGCGCAGAACCCGAATTCGCGTGAAGTGAAGCGTCTGCGCATGCACAGTGCCGTCGACAGCGCCACTGCAGCTGCATGACGTCAGGGCCGCGTGTTGGTCTATACATAAAGAACCATAGCACGGTAGGGCACATGACGCTACACATTTATTTAGTATGGTCAATGAGATCGCTGCGAGTGCTGGTCACTTTTTTTATAACTAACCTTTGGAAACAGATAAATCTGTTAACGCTACTGTGGCTACTGCAAAGAAAAACAAAAAAAAATGCTATTTGCAAACTCATGGCCAGTGTTGTTCAGCTATCAGGGGTTGTGCATTGAGCACGAACAGCTGCTGAGTGCTTGGCTCAGCTGTGTGCATGTGCAACTCGCGACACCAGGGGCCCTAATCTGGATACTTGGCGAAAAAGTCGGCGAGAAATCTGGCGGCTTTGATTGGCCGGCGCCAAGGCCAAGTGCGGTGTTAGCCAATCACGGCCGCCAGATTTCTCGCCGAGTTCTCCAGGTCCAAGTGTCCAGATTAGGGCCCCAGATAGACCGCTTCTCCTGGCAGATGGCGCCACAGGTATGCGAGTCGGTTGCAAGTCAAGAAGGTAAGAGAAGCTCCTCCCACAAGCGTACGATGCGCCCGTTTCAAGTCCCTCTGCAGTCGAAAGAATAGTTCACTGGAATTGGAAACGTCTCTTGTTCCGCTTCAATGGATAGATATTGGCTACAGAGTGATGCCAACTTGTCTCCGACCCCCACTTTTTAAGAAAGCGACCTTTGTATTCATCGGAGAGGGAACCGAGCCCCCGAAAGCAGCGTTTGTATCCATCGGAGCGGGAACCTAACCCCCGAAAGTCGTATTTGTTTCCATCGGATTGGGAAAACTCTAATCTCCCTCTCGTGGCTTCCACAACACTAAGTCAAAGTCGAAAGACTTTGACTGGGGAGGCTATGATTGATTGAAGTACTTGAAGTACATAACCTCTCGTTTACTTTGTACTCAAGTACTTTTTAGGTAGTGAAATCGGCGAATGATGACTACGTCAAAATCATCATTAAAATATCCTCGTGCTTTTCACTGCTGTGACGAGCTGGCGATGCATTACTTTAACACCATCAAACTCCTTGTAATAAGTTCGGAACAAATTCTACTGCTCAAAGATTGAACCCATGCCTGCCGCTGGCGTCACTTTTTCATTGTTGCCTGTAAAAACTTTCAATAAAAAAAAAAGGGGGGGGGGGGGGGGGGTAAGCACAAAAATTCTAGAAGTCAACAACTTCGTAAAAAATGTTTTGGCCTAGTATTTCGGTTAATAATTCAGTTATGGTTTTTGGGTGTGTTTCCAGAATTTTTAGGCAAGTCGGAAAGCATGAAAAAGCGCAGGAGTACCAGTTTAAAGGGATACTACAACGAAATTTCGGCGCTTATTTCTTGGTCTGTACGTTGTTCAAGGGAGCAGCATCACATCGGACACACCAACTTCTTGTTAAAGGGATACTGAATCAAAGAATTCAGTGCCCATAATAAGTGGCGCACGTTCTTTCCACGAGGCAGCAGCCGCCGGTGTGCGCGAGCACACGCAACGAAAGTGACGTCAAAGATCTCCATTCGCGCTTAAGAGGACAGTGAAATGCATGGGCTTCGGGCCAAAGGAGAATAAATACAGGCTTTTCATCTCTACAAGTGAAAGCTACGTGCTTGTTAGACCAATTAATCGCATACCTTTTACACCAGACACCACTGTGTAGATGAAAAACTTGTCTTTATTCTCCTTTGGCCCGAAGCCCATACATTTCACTGTCATCTTAACCGCGAATGGGGGTCTTTGACGTCATTTTTGTTGCGTGTGCTCGCGCACACCGGCGGCTACTGGCTCGTGGAAAGAACGTGCGCCACTTATTATGGACACTAAATTCCTTGGTTCAGTATCCCTTTAAAAAAGACGTGAAAAAATAAAATGAATCAAACGATTAGCAAAGGGCACCTGGTGGATGTCACT
The DNA here is from genome assembly GCA_013358835.2 of Ixodes persulcatus. Taxonomy (NCBI): domain Eukaryota; kingdom Metazoa; phylum Arthropoda; class Arachnida; order Ixodida; family Ixodidae; genus Ixodes; species Ixodes persulcatus. The sequence goes on from JABSTQ010006191.1 coordinate 65,420, forward strand.
AAAGCCTCGTTTGTAATGTCCGTCTAGGAACCTTGACAGGTAGTGACGATGCCTGTTTCGCCTAGAACCAACGTTACTAGATTACCTCAGTTGTGGAACTCCCGCGGAGGGGGGTACCCCCCCCCCCCTCACCTCAATCCGCCTAGAGTCGTTCGAAGCGCCATCTATATTTTCGTTTCATAACTGTGCATTCTAAAGAGCACAGCTGAAGCGCCAAATGGCGATCACAACGCCGCCATTTCTCCCGCAGCGGTCACTCGAGGAACTGCACGTGACATCTAGTTTTGGCTTCAATCGGGTTACAGGGATTCCACCCCCGTCTCCCTTGCGGGCGCGCCGCGAAATACGTCACAGTTAAAATGCGCCTAGGTCGGGACGCGCTACCTGAAATCCCCGCTGAGGCATGGTTGTATAAAAACAATATTAATTGTGCTGCAAAACCTTGAAAACTAAAAATTTTAGAAAACATCACCCGCCCCCATTTTGTACTAATCTCCAATAAAAGTTACTACAAAAAGAGTTTTTTTCGTTGGTTTTTACGTTTCTAGTGACGTTGAAACGAACGTATCCCGATTCAGTTACCAAAGCAGCCGTCCGGCGGCGCGTCGAGCGAATCTGGGCGAGTCGTGGTGAGTGAGGGGGGGTACTGTTCGTGCATGCAGCGTCTATGAACAGTTCCGTAACTGAGTTAATCTAATAACGTTGCCTAGAACCAACGTTAGTATACTCGTTTTCACCTCAAGAAAAAAGGAAGTTTTGCGGATTGCTCATACGCCGCGCGAAGTAGTTCTTACAATAGGTAGTTGTCGGAGGAGGAAGTGATGCGTTTTTGCATTTGAAATACGCACGTCTTGATTAGAGAACATATGTGTAATATAAAATGTACCTACAGGCTACATGCATGTTAATTCTATATTAAACGGGGAAATTAGTAATGCTCCGCGAAGAGCCGGACTTTTTTTCTACGTTTCTTGAGGTGGAAACGGGCATAGATTACCTCAGTTGTGGAACCCCCCCCCCCCCCCCCCTCACTCACTTCAGTACGCCTCCCGTCGTTCGAAGCGCCATCTAGATTTTCATTTCATAACTGCGTTTCATACAGCAGAGCTGAAACGCCATCTAGACGCCGTGCTTCAAAACGTAGGTATTCTATAAAATACACTGCAATTACGATAACAGCCGTCCAGCGCGTCGAACGACGGAAGGTGAGCCGTGGTGAGAGAGGGGGGTACTGCTTGTGCACGCAGCGTCTATGCAGTTCCGTAACTGAGCTCCGACTTCAGGGCGCCGCCATTTTTCCCTGTTGGGGTGCGCTTGGACGCGTCATAATCAGATTACGAAGTCTTGGGCCGTGTTCCAAATCTTACCCAAATGGATCTGATAGCATCCTCGATCATCCGCACCGGTGCGCACCGGTGCACGTAGGTGCGCCCCGTCGTCTTCGATCAAGTGCACCGGTGCGCACCGGACGTCCTCGATCAACGGAGCGCACCCTCCCGGTGCAGCTTTTCGTTGCCCCAACGCGCACCGAGAAAATCGACGGTGCGCCGGGGTGCAGTCCCATCAGGCATTGCGGCCAGGAGCGGGAATCGAGGAGATGGCGGGAAGTAGCAGACGCGCAGTCTGTCGAGGTGGCGACCTTGCGAAAACGAACACGCTTTGCATCTGCGCTTGATGAATTCCTCAGCTTTTCTGAGAGCGAGACGACGAGCTTCTTACCATCACCGCGGTTACCGGCGATTGCTGCGGTGGCAAGGAGCGCCCGAAAGGTATGAACTTTGTGGAAAGCGTTGCGAGGTGTTTCGATGACACCGAGGTACGGCCATTATGTGGTGGTTCTCTTTCTCGGTATATGCTACCCAATGATGGGCAGCATATACCTGTGAAATTGTCACCCGCTTCGTGACCCCATCGACAATCACGTCCACGATGTTCATTCGTGTGGGACCGCCAAATCCGCGAGTAAAAAAAAAACAGGAGAAATTGACAGCAGACGGGCACCGCGCGCGGACCTACGCAAGAAAAAACAAACAAAATGCGAGGTGACGCATGGTGGAGCTCGCCGCGGTGCACCGCCGTGGCGCAGTTTGTCTTCGATGTCGCACCGACTTCGTGCTGCACGACCAAGGAGCGCTGTGCACTGTCCAGGTTTCAGGGCGATTTCGGTGCGAGTTGATCGAAGATGCTATGAGTTACTCCGGCGGGTTGTGTCACGTGACAACACAGATTGAAAAACGCTGGACGGGGGTAGGTTTTAGAACGCCAAGGTACAAAACCTTTACCCTAGAGTAAGATCGAGTAAATTTTGGAACACGGCCTTGCTAAGGTGTCGTAATCGGATTATGGCCGCGCCCAAGCGCAACCCAACTGAGCAAGATGGCGACGCCCTGAGACCGGACTTGCAAACATGTATAGATGCCTTGAACCTAACGTCATCCTGCCAGCTATCCGGCCACCACAAAAGAGGGGAAGGAGAAACTCCCCTATCACAGGGACTCTCTTGTGTGTCCCAGACGTCCGTATTGCCCCCCCACATAGAAGATTAACCCGTCACTCAAAATTCGTACAAAAGCAGCTTCGCGGTTAGTGGCGGTGGCCTGGGTGCTGGCGTGCTTCGGTGGCTAGAACAGCTAGGACATCCTGTCGACGTCAGCCTTGCTGCAGCTTCACTTGTCCCAAGACAATCTACGTCGATTGCCCGGGATGTCACGTGCTCTCCGCTGGCTGCTCTCCGAGCGCTTGCCAGAGTGGGCCGTTTATAACGAAAAATACAGCCATCAGGCTCAAATCATAAACGTACGATTGTCATTTACAGACCCATTTCTGAACACGACGGGTATATTTCAAATTCCGTTGAAGTATCCCTTTAAAGGGATGCTCAACCGAAATCTGGATTCCACAAAACAAGCGGCAAAAGCGTGCAATGGGATGCTACAAACACCAAAACATCTCTCATACAGCGATATCTCGAACGGATGACCGTATTTTTCAGAAAAAGGAGGCGCATTTGACAGTAATGTTCACTCCATGTTTCTCCGAGAAGGGGAGGGAACGGCCTCGCGTCTTCTCCGCCTCGCCGCCTTGAGGGAGCAAAACAAAGAGAGGAGGAAACGAGATATCTTTACGTCACGCGCCTCGTCGGCCTGACTCAATCTCGACCTCTGTTTCCAAAATATACGGCCGTCCATTCGAGATATCGCCTTACGAGTAGTGTTGTAGGGATTGTAGCGTCCCGCCTACATCTCCTCTTTTTTGAAATCCAAATTTCGGGTCACCATTCCTTAAGGGACCACTAGATAATTGATTTTGGCAACGCACTGCTCATCATAATCTCCTACACTACAGAAGAAGTGTCAAGTTTTGTTTGCGTGCAATACTTCATGTTGAGAAAGCATCGACACGTTTCAAGTTTTGTTTTTGTCCGACTACTCTTCCGTTGTTTATTGGACAGTCTATTCAGTCGAGCTTGCTGGAGGTCATATATGTGTGTCAAAAGTAAAAGAATATGAAAAGAAAAATTTACCATAATTACGGGATTGCAGTGATGCAATGTCATGGAGGCAAAACTTGTCCAGTTTCTCACACAAGCTTTGGGTTCATGGTCTCTATAAAACTGGAGTTGAGCAGACACTAGTGCAGTTGAGCACACTAGTGCAGTTGAGCAGACACTATAGTGTCTGCTCAGAACCCGCAGACAAACATATTTTCTAGCTGCGGCTCTCAGGCACCAAGGCATGGAACAGCTTCAACATTTATGCTGGCATGTATATCTATTTTGAAATAATTATTTTGTACTAGTTTGTCCGACAGATCCGTGCATTTCAAGTCGTGATAACAACAGTAAGAATATGGAGGCCCATCACAACACGGCAGTTCGAGTGGCGTTTTCATGGACAATTTGACCTCTGCATTCCACCAAAGAAAAAAAAAAAATTGGGTTGCGTGTATGTTTATACAGCCTAGAACTTGGTCTGCCTCAACGGTCGACGAGTTTCCCAGCTGTAGATGAGAAATTCAGCCAGTGCAGTACAACCTCTAGCCTGGGGTCTGCACCACGCAGTAGTGATACACGACCGCATGCCGGTACGATTCTCATCCAGATCGAAACGGGCCCCAGGGGTGGGGGATTGAACCCAGGATCCTGGGTTCTGCAGCGCGAGCTTTCGCTCCACGTACTCCGAGCTGGTGTGCGCAAGCCCACTCGGCCACCGATCCTTTTTTTTTTTTTTCTTTATTGCATGGAAGGATAAACAATTTACACAACGCACTTATTCACAGTTCACAGGCTTAGTTCAATGTCATTTGTTAAGTCAAAATTCTTTGATATCTATGAGACTACTAAACAAAGGTAACCATTCCGGAACTACTTCTTGAATGTCATACACACTTTTGATACGGGTTACAAGGTCAATAAATGTAAGCGTACACTCTTCGGGTACAAATTCTCATTTCTAATGTCAAGACGTGATTTCCACATGCTGTATAACGCTACAAGCATCACAAGATCAAAAGGAAAAGTATCTTTAGATGACACAGGAAGAAAACGAATCGTGTAAGTTGTAATGTCAATATCTTTCTTTAGTGTGCGCTGCAAAACATCCCAAACAAAGCGGCATCCCAGCAGTGAATAAATACGTGTTCGACTGTTTCGGGCATTTTACATAATGTGCAGTTTACTGACCACGCAACACTATAGGCCCTTTTCCTGCAGCCATACCTTGGTAGGTAATACCGAACAGTGCAGTTTAAAAAAGAAAGTTTTTGCCGCTGGGGGGATGCACATTTTTTTCACCCGGCGTAGTACATCTTGGTCAGGACCATCGCCGAACATAGTGCGATAAACTGGCATTGGAAAGAGGACACATACAAGATCTTTTGTCAACTTCTTACGTGTTACAGACGTCAGATAGTCTCTTGAAAATCTTGCTGACAGAAAGTGATAAGCATCAACTACTTCCTTTAGGTATCCTACCAAAGCACATGTTTGGTATCCCGTGGAGGATACAATAAAGTCCGCAAGAAAGCTATCCCAGCTTGTTCTGAATAACATCTCGAAGAAAAGGATGTTCCTGGTCTCGTAAGAAAAGAAATCGCGAAACCAATTGGCGAATAAACAAGTGAGGTAGGCCTAGTCCCCCGTCTGATACACGTCGAAACAAGTTGTCACGACGCATGGGTTCCCAGGAGGACTTCCAGACAAGAACACCAAACACCCTGTGCAACTTCTGTATATTTATCCTTGCACAGTGTAGTACTTGCAGGACATACCACAACTTCGCCGCTAAAAAAATGTTGCAGACTGTCGAACGTGCAAAATGGACACATTTTTGTGGGACCAGTTCTTGGCTCGTTTCTCCAAGCTAGTCGCAATTCCGGACCAGTAGGACTTGCTATTCTGGAAGTGCTTCAAGGGCCCACCTAGGTAATCACATGATGTGCAACTCCATTGGATGCCTTCGTATTGTTCTGGCATCGTGGCCCGAGCTCCATGCCAGAATCCTCGGCACTTTTCTAGGTTCACTGAGGCTCCAGTGGCCTCGCAAAACCTGTGTGTGAGTTCCATAGCATGGGACACACTTTTCTTGTCTTTGCAGAAGTAAGCGACATCATCTGCATACGCCAGTACTTTGACTTCGGTGTTGCACAGGATGAAGCCTTGAAGTTTCTCACTTCTCAGTATACTTTGGCATAAGGGTTCAAGATATAAAGTGAAAAGTAAAGGCGATAAGGGACAGCCCTGTCGAACTGAGGAACGGACTGGGATACTTGCTGTGACTTCGTTATTTATGACTAGGCGTGTGGAACAGTTACTGTAAGACATTTGTACACCTTGAAGTAGAATATTCCCAACACCAATATGAGAAAAAAATTTTGAAAAGAACATGATGACTGACACAATTGACAGCTTTCGCCAGATCAACTTCGACCATTGCAATCTGATCACTACTGTTGGCCACACACTCTAACACACTTCTCGCAATGTGTACATTTGTTTGAATAGCCCGTCCGCGAATCCCGCAAGTCTGGTGATCTCCAACGAGATCGCAAATGACACGTTGTAATCTATTTGTCAGGAGTTTAGCAAAAATCTTATAATCCACGCTACATAACGTTATGGGCCGATAGCCGGTCACTTGTAATAGTTTGTGTTTGTCCTCTGTTTTTGGAATAAGTATAGTATGCGTTCGCAAAAATGAGGGGGGAAGACTCTTGGTTTTGTAGGCCTCTTGAAAAGCTCAAGCAGTATGGGACATAAGGTGCCTTTTTGTAGTTGATCTAAATTCTGCAGGGATGCCGTCTGGCCCTGGCGTTTTTCTTCTTGGAAGGGCATTCACTGTTCTTTCCACTTCATCTAGGGTGAAGGGTGTCTCCAATTCTTTTTTTAATTCTTTCTCTAATTGAGGCAACAAAGATACTAGTTTATCTAGATATTCGTTATCTGTCGAGGCAGGACAATTGCCGAATATATTTTGGTAGTGTTCAAAAAATACATCTGCTGTAGTTCCTTTATCTGTTACGATAAGGTTGTTCTGTTCTATTTCATGGATTTCTTTAGATATCGCATACCGTTTCTCCTCCTTCATTGCCCTTTTTGTTGGCTATTCTCCTAAGCAATTTTTTCAGCACGGGAGCGCACAACCGCGCCTTGATAACGCTCGTGATGAAACTTGTCCAACTCGGCTTTCGTTCGAGTTATATCTTCCAAACCTTTCCCAGGACTTTGGCATTCTAGTTCTACCAGAACACGCAAATTACGTAGCAATTCTTTCTCTGTCTCAGCCTTCTGAAATTTAATAATAGCACTTCTCTTAATTGCTATAGCTGTTTTAGTTCTTGTTTAAGGAGCTCCCATTTAACAAATATATGTTCGGTTGTTTCTCCTATTTGCTTGATTAGATCCTTCGTACTGGCTACATAGACTTTATCTTTTAATAATTGAACATTTAGTTTCCATAGCTTCCAATTAATGCTATTTTTTCTTCGTTTCTTCCCTACAGTTACTAATACCATGCAGTGGTCTGTGAAAAATACTGGTTCTACCGCATAACCATTTAAAGTGTTAATTAGGTCTACATAACAGTAGATTCTGTCTAACCTCCCGTGAGAGGAGTTTTGAAAGCGTGTAAATTGCAAATGGTTTTCTTCCAGCTGAAAGGGGCAACATCAAAAGATGTCCTTCGTCAACTATGTCCAGCAGTAGACGTGCGCTTTTGTCAATTCGCGGTTTAAATGGAGTTCTATCTGCTTTTTTGCAAACAAAATTAAAATCTCCTAGGAGCACTAACATTCTATCAGAAATTAAATAGGGGCGCAGGTGATTAAAGAACACAATTCTGCTATTAACCTCATTCGGAGCGTAAATACATATAACTCTCCACCTTATGTCAGAAACTTGAAAGTCACACATAATGAAGCGGCCACAGAGGTCTGTGGTGACCATTAATTTAGAGAGTTGGAAAGACGTCTTAATAAACAGCAAACAGCCCCCAGATTGACCAACAGCATGGCTGACACATACTTCATAGTCACGCAGAAAATGCTGCAGGGCACGCTGTACCTGATCAGCAGTTGAGAGCTTTGTTTCCTGTACGGCCAGAAAGTCAACCTCCTTATCTTCAATTAGGCGTTTCAGCTGATATTGTTTTTTCCTAGAATTAAAGCCTCTGACATTTAGTGTTGCAAAACGAGGGCCATCAACTAGAAGGGAAGGAGGAGAGAAAGGGGGAGGGGGAGATGGAGAAGGAGGGGAGGGAGAGAAGAGGGGCTATGGGTTTGGGTTTAAACACTAGCAGCTTGGGTGCAAGGTAGGTTTCCGCTTACTCGCGGCGGTGGTGTCAGGTGGCGCATCTTGTTTTCGTTTGGTGTCGTTAGTGTCCTTGGAGCTGCTTTTGGTCACATCCGATGAGTCCGGTAGGTCGTCGTTGCCTTCTTACGTCGTCGGCTTCTCAGCAAGATCTGCAGGCTGCTGAGTTAACTTCCGTGGCCGTGGGGTGTCTTTGTCCTTGCCTTCCTGCGAGTCGTTTTCTTCATTCCCTGTCTCCGAGCTGGTTTGTGGTGTTTCCGAGACTTCCTTAACAGCTGGATTCTCGTTCTTATCGGAAATAGGAGGTCCGGACTCTGCAGACCCGGTTTGAGTTAAGAGAACCTCTCCAGTGGCGTCAACGACCTCGGAGATATTCATGAACTCTTGGTTGGCATCTGGTTCTGTGCCAGAGCCCCGTAGCACGGCTGCATAGCTGTAGTAGCACTCGTCACTTTCGTGTCCGAATCTGTTGCAACGCGCACACTTTGGGGTGCGACACTGTTTGCGTATGTGACCAGCTTTCTTGCATCTCAGACACAAGGGTGGTCGCCTGGACATGACCAGAAGGGACTGTATACCGGCAACTCTGACCAGATGGAGAATATCTTCCGATGTCGCCATGTCATGAAGAGTCAGACAGACCTCTCTGTTCAGCTTTTCCATGTTTTCCATCCCTGGCACGCGCCACTTTTCCCTCGAGACGCTACGCACGGTTCCAATTGGCAACAATGCTTCGGCAATATTTTATCTTCTAGGTACGACGGAAGCCAGAGCAGCTTGAGCTTAACGTCTTTTGAGTTCGGGTTGATGACCATGCACTTTTTGCCCTTCACCGTCAGTTCTTTTGCTGCTTTCAGCTTCTCCGCGGCTTCAGAACTCACTAGCGTAGCCATCCAAACGTTGCTCATTTGGAACTGTCCAAGGGACAACACTTCACGGAGATCGATGGCGTCTTTGAGTCCGTCGCGAAAATCAATTGCACGGTAGGGCCTGCCCGACATGTCGGCATGAAGCAAAAGAGAATTGATTCACAAGCTCCCGGGAGGAAACCGGGGAAGTAAGATTCGATACTCATCTTGGCTTGTCGCCTGAGCTTGGCTTTTTCCTGGGGCCGCGGGTGAGGCTGCAGCGTTGTCCGGTTGCATCTTTTGAAAGTCGTTGTTAGCATATGAACCAGAAGGAGAAGGGTTTCCTCGGCCTGAGGCCGATTGTTGATTTGCGGCGGAGAGCATGAAAATGCGTCCGTTCGAAACGGCGTCTTCTTCTTTCCCCCTCGGCCACCGATCCCCCTAACACGCGCCCCATTGATACACGCGCAATGAAATATCCATATAGCTTGCAATTCGCGTAACGGGTGTTGATGAAACATTTGTGCCGATGAAACGTGCAGCAGACCAGCGGTTTAATACGAACTCCAGAACCTCTGCTCCGTGAAAGTGCACGTCTACGCCAGAACAATTTAGGAAGCAGCCCAGCATCACCTAGCACGGCACAGGAACTACCAGCTTAAAGGCAGCTCTTCGGTGGGCCGCACACCTGTGCTCCGTGAAAGTGAAGACCTACGCCGGAACAATTTAGGAAACAGCACATCATCATTAAGCACGGCACGGGAACTACCAGCTCTCCTGTGCGCCGCACAACCAAAGTGAGCCTTCGGACATTTGAACGAAGCGGCACCATGATTAAACACTGCCAAGCACGACTCACTCAATTTCCGTAGCTAGACTGTTCATTCAAATACATTGCACACGCTTCATTGCAGACCTCAACACTTTTGATGGTCAACGAGAGCACGAAAAAGTCGCGTTAAACTTTATCCTAGCAATATCCGAATCAATCCGAGGTCCGAGCAACACAGGGCCGATTGTCTCTTTCGTGGCAATACTCCCGTCGATCACCAGTGAAATGAACACTGCTCCTCCGTAATTCCACGTTATACCTACGTGAGAGACCACGCTGAACTCAGAAGTCGCTTTCGATCGGCTTCATATGACGGCTCCCGTATCTGAAATCAACACATTCAGACAAACGACAACGAACAACGCATCCGACAAGCTCCGGCCAATGCTCCGGCCCAGCTGGGGCCAGCCGCTGCCTGTGCGCTGCCATCTTTTTTGTCACCTCACGTATTTGGCTTGGTCACGTGACGAGTAGTCACATTTGCGTAAAATGGCAGCGGCCTGGGTGGGGGGGTACTTCCGAGTGCAGGCCGGAGCCCCGGTTTATCGCTCCAAGCCCGTCTTCCCGGTTGGAATTAATGAATGAATTATTTAATTAATGACTGTTTATTTACAGAATCAACCGAAATAGAGACACAGACTAACAGCGTGAAGCCTGACAAGGTTGGTATCAGAGAGAAAACAAGTTGTTTAAATTAAATTAGTCGACTACATAAATTGTGTTCAAAATACCAAACCATGTGAACGCGGCAAAGTAATTATAAATATTAAAATCAGTTCAGCCGCAAATCTACCATGGTGTACTGAAATCGACAAGAATCGTTAATGGCCTCACGTAGAGTTGATCAGCTGATCGCAGCGTGCGAAGCAGCCAGACATACACAAGGGAAGATGCGTCTCCTTTCTCTCTCTCTCTCTCTCTCTCTCTCTCTCTCTCTCTCTCTCTCTCTCTATATATATATATATATATATATATATATATATATATATATATATATATATATATATATATATATATATATATATATATATGTAGATATAGATATAAGTCACAGACGCGTACTGACGGAGATACTAATACGAAGTTTATTACGACGTTTCAAGCGGGGACCGCTCTTCATCAGGTAACGAGTGTACAGCCCGCGAATGTTTATATACCCCTAGGAAGAAGTTGGAGGGGGTAAAGAGCAATAGGAAATGAAAATAACTTTGTCAAATCAGACAGTAGTTCTCGCAGAGGGGAGGGGAAGCCAAGACTTGCAAATGCTAAAAAAAAAAATGGTTGGCGGAGAGATTATCTACGCTCGCAGAGAGATATCCACGCTCGCACAAAAAAAAAAAAAAGTTTAGTTAAAACATTAAAACAAAAATAAAAAATAAAAAAAATGTGAGGAGTTTTGAAGCAAAAGGAGAACGACACAAATAAAAAGGGTTTGTCCGAAAGTTCCTGGTTGGAAAGGATTCCGAGTCAAGAGGTCCAACGAGTCAAAAGATCCAACGAGTCAAAAGATCCATTACTGGACCTTCTGACTGGTTGGACCTTTTGACTCGTTGGACCTCTTGTCTCGCCGTGGATCTTTTGACTCGTTGGATCTCTTGACTCGTTGGACCTCTTGACCCAGATTGGATCTCTTGACTCGTATTTGGCGAGTCAAAAGATCCAACGAGTCAAAAGACCCATTGTTGGACCTTTTGACTTCCTGCCCGATCACCGGGAAAGGGGGAAGGGCTTTTAAGAAGAGCAGGTAAAGAAAGAAAAGCAAAATTACGATGATTGACGGCTTTCGGGTAACAAGGAGGGGCGTGGCGGCCACTGCACTGCAGCGGGGTGGGATCCCGCGTCTAATAACAAAGCAACACAAAAGAGGGAGATGAGAGAAGGGGATACAGTGGCCTCGGGGACGAGAGGTTTTGGGATTCTGAATGGCTGGCTGGGTCACGGCGTTATATGCCTTTTCCATTTCAATCGGCTGGGGACCAACGTCATCTCTTCGTGCGGTATACTTGACTAACGCAGGAATTTCCCGAGAGTTGTGCATGGTCGCGGGGACGTAGGTTGTTTCTCGAATTTAGAAATCAACCTTCAGTCAATCGGTGACTGAATTACGACACGTATAGACCAACACGCGGTGCTGACGTCCTGCCCCTGCGGTGGTGCTGCTATCGCCATTGCGCACGCGCAGACGGTCCACTTTTTTACCATAATTTTACCATAAAGTTCACCATAATATCAACCCGCCTTAAAAAACAAAATGTTTTAAATTATTATTTTGAATTAATTTTTTTGTCATATTGCCATCCGATTGGCGAAGTTCGATAAGTTTGAAGGCGACCTGCATGAAAAGAACCGGTGAATTATCGGGAGTTCCTCTCTTCAAATTGGCCATCTAAGGCCGTCTAAAGGGGCCTTGAAACGAGTTTTCTACTTTTGCTAAACACTACTTAGAATCCCTCCCTAACGTTAATGACTGAATAAACTTGCCTTTGTTGTTCTTTTTAGGCAATGGCAGTCGCCAATAAAATTCGAGAAATATGAGCATCTTTCATCCCCTCAACTCGGAGCCAGAACAAGCGGCCACGTGGCCTGGTGCCTATTCTATACCTTTGACGTTAATCATGGCCACGCGATGGGGTTGGCAAAGTAGAAAACGCGTGCTGAGCTCCAGGCATCGTTAGAGTTCGGCTATTCTCATCACCGCAGCGGTTGGACACGAGCCACTACCCGAGTGTCCGCCGAGGCATTGATTGTTCCGAGCCGACGTCGTGTGCTCACGTATTTCTCGTGTCCAATCCATGCATGAGCCGCGCTTGACTGTCGTCAGTCGGGTGATGTCGATTTCACATTCACGTCATCCAGCTTTGTAAAGGCGAGACTGAAAGACTTTTATCCTCGCGATTTCAGAATTTCACCGCGACAAAGAAGTTTCTGAATCAGTGGCGGTCTGTGCGAGTATACTTGTGCCAGGT
>JABSTQ010006192.1:0-24673 GCA_013358835.2 Ixodes persulcatus
GACAGGATAAACATGCTCAGAAGTATGTAACTGTGTCTGTTTTTTTTTTTTTCAATCTCGGACTTTGGTTCAATTTCTGACCTGCACCCGTCATTGTCGTGATCTCCCGGCTGCAAGTATCGCGTGGACTTTCCAATTCAGTAGTGGGTTCCAGTTCAGTAGCAGTGTAGTAATTGTTTTTTACTAAATCGTCACGGTTGCTATTTGTGCTGTTATAAGCGCCAGCTCAAGCCCCAACTCGTCCCTCCTTCGCCGTTCATGTTCTTCAGTTTTAATGTTCTGCTCTATGATTCATCAAACCTAAACCTAAAAGACAATCGCCTCTGCCTCGTCTCCCGTCAGGTCACACCCATACCCCGGCCGCTTTACCGGCCCCTCCTGGATGTCTTGTGCTGCCAAGTAGCAGCCTGATCGTCGAACCACCAACATCGTCGCCTCTCCATCAGAGAATCACTACATTGTGGTGCGTCGGCCGCTACAACGTTTTGGCACGTCGGCCGAGTCTGTCGGCCCATCCCGTTCTTTCCACTGTTTCTCGTTTAAAGCATAGCTCCGCTTCCCGGTTACAGAGTCTGCGAACCGGCACTTCTCGCAGCTTTTCTAGCCTTTGTGGCACTTAATTTTGACTAAACAAATTGAGCCATTGCGTTTTTTTTTTTTTTTTTTTTGCTTCAGAAGTGTTGACGTTTTCTTTCGTATTAAAAAAAAAAAAATCTATTTCGCTTCTTTGAACGCTTTGCGTCTCGAACTCTTTCCAGGGCAGAAAAAAAGCCCCTGCGGTTTTTTAAGAGGTTCTCGCGCTCGTGCTTGTTCAGTTTTTTTTTTAGCGCAGCAAATAAGCTTCTGAGGTTCTTTGCAGTATCGCTTATGTTACCTCAGTTCTTTCAGGGCAGTAAATAAGCCCCTGGGGTTCTTCACAGTGTATGTTCCAACGCTCGTGATCGTTCAGTTTGCCTGTCTGCCCTGCAAGACGTGGCCTTTCAAACCGTCTGATCTTTTGCCTTTGGCCAGTTGCTCTGCTGTGCCCAGTTTTGGACTTTACAAAATTTTGTTGCATTTAGACATGCTTCCCTATACTCCGTTCACCCCAAAGCTGACTGCAGTGGGAACTGCCCGCCGGACCAATCAGCCGCCTACCTTTCCATCACTTGGCCCGGTTCTCTGCGCGGGAGTATGAGCAGAAGCGTGATCATGTCTCAAAAAAAAGGTGTATGACCAGTCATACGAGGACGTACCTTCCACCCCAGTCTCAGCTTAGGGGTAAATGGAATATAGTCAGCGCGCAAGATGGCCGCCCAACTCAGGCCTCCCGAGAAGTTGGCGTTTCCAAGACGGCCGCTGTCTTCATTGGCCTCCCCGCTGAAGACCCTATGTCGGAGAACCAGCCCGCACCAGCACGCGCCATGAAGCTTCATCGACGGCTGCCCGTACGCGAAGGGGCATCTTCTCCGTTCACGACAGGTGCTTTCGGTGAACCGCGGCGCTGTAAAATGAATTGTTTCTCTTTCTGTGTTTTCTTCTAAGAAAACGTTTTCATCATAAACGCTTTGACCTGAACAGCAGCCGTTCTGCCGAGAGTTTCCTCCGACTGCAACTATCTCAAATGTGACTAACTTTCCATGGATATGAAGTTTTTCAATATCATTTCTTTTTGACTGCCTGTGTGTTTCAGAAGATGTATCGTGTTTTTTTTTTTTTTTGCTTTAATGTTTTTCTTGAGGTTTTGTTTTGAAAAGATAAGGAAGGAAGAATCTACTAATTGGCTTTTCTCTAATTTGTTGCGTCGTCACGGACACTATTTATGCTATTATGAGTGCAAGCTCGAGCCCAAGCTCGCGCCTCTTTTGCCGTTCTTGTTCTTCAGTTCAGAAGTTCTGCTCTATAATTAATTAAACCTAAAAGTCCATTACGTCTGCTTTGTCGCCGGCAGGATCCGCACTGACCGTGAACACCGGCCACTATACTCGTCTCCCGTCAGGGCGCCCCATCACCTGGCCGCTCTACCGGCCCTTTCTAAATGTCTCCTGCTGCCAAGGAGCAGCCTGATCGCTGAACCACCGAACCACCAACATTCTTGCCTCTCCATCAAAAATTTACTACAGGAAGGCCGGTCTTTCGGTGCCTACTTTTGTCATTCATATATCGTCAAGTGAGCGACAACTTCAGGAATCCACCATAGGCCAAACTTTTGCGCCCACACGGTCTGTCCCGCACCAAAAATATGGTTGCCTCTCTCGTGCGGGGACGAGTCCAAATGCACATAGCAGTGACTCCACTCCTGTGCCAAATGCGCCATCTTGTGCCAAAGGCAATTTACGCCTGATAAAACAATCCTCCATATAGCGCCACATCGCGCCAAATGGCGTGACTAGCCACATAAGGCGGCTACTTGCACCACCTATTCTATAGCCACACGAAACCTGAGAGGCGGCAAAGTTACTGGCCATGGGCGTACCAACCGGGGGGGCAAGGGGGCGCTTGCCCCCCCCCCCCCCCCCCAGTTCTCAGAGGGGGGGGGGGGGGGCAAGGCATGTGTTTTGCCCCCTTAAAACAGCCGCCACTAGGCATGGCAAATACTGGCCGGCGGCGCCCAAGGGATACCAAGGGCACCGCCCCCCGGCCCTAAGGAGGGGGGGAGTTTGCCCCCCCCTCAAAAACAAGTTGGTACGCCACTGTTACTGGCTGTGCTGTCGACCCAGTCAACCGCTATCAACTTTCAACGGCAAGTTCAACGGAAGAAATAGAATCGGGGCAGTCGCTTCTTTCTGAGGCAAACCCAAGCCTTCTCCAGAATATGACTTAGCTGGCAGGCATAAACGGAAAGCTGCAAAAGCTTTAAGGTTGTTCGTGTCCAAAATAAACAATACACAGTTGTATCAACAGTTGTGTCAACTTTTCCTGTATGAGGAAGATCTGTTTAGTAATTTCTCACATTGAATTTTTGTGAAACATACATTTTTCATAGTTAAGCCTGTGAACACCAACATCAGAAAATAATTTATACTGTTTACAGAAAAGAAAAGCTTGTTAGGGTATTTACAAAGTTTAAAATTCTCTTAAATAAATTTAGGTGATAATAAAATTTCATAACTGGATGCTCAAAAGTACTCTGTGAAGTGATATTTAGGTTCTAAAAATGGCACCAAATTTTACGTTTTTGTGCTTCAAAGTGCTCCAAAAGCCTGATTTAAGTGCTCAAACATTCGTTTTCAGGTACTCCAAAAATGGCTCCAAATCACAATTTTGCATTAGCATCACTGATATGGGTCTGGGATCAGATGCGATAGCCGAATAACAGTTCAGATGAGTACTTTATCTTTTGCTGAGGCTCTCCAGCAGTGGTATTTCAAACGCGGTGGGGAAGTGCCTGCAAACCAGGTTCCAAGGCTGCGAGGTTGAATGTCGCGAATGCCCTCCTTGACTCTACATCAGCCACGTAGCCAGGATTTTGATTCGAACTGAAAAACCTACATCAGGCTTTTCAGTTCGAAGGAAAACCGCTTGCATGAACGTCCGTTCACTGCAGCACGTTTCGTTGGCGTTGGAAAGCTGGTGAAACAGTAGCGAGTATTAGTATTGCGTATCCGAGCGAACGCGAGGACCGTGTGTTCGCCTTAGCGTTGCGTGTTCCTTACTGCGCGTGCGCAGGGCCCAAAATTGCAATTTGTGATTGACGCATGGCGATGGTGCAGCGTGCATGCGTAGCGTGAAGCACGGTACTCTAAAGGGGCGATTCACACACCTGCGTTGGGTCCGAACCAACTGTGAGGGTTGGTACGGTAACAACTGCGTCGCGGCTCCAACAAAACGGGGTAAAAACTCTACAATCGCATACCGGCTGCAGCACTCCATTGGGACAGTGAAGACTGTTGTTTGCATTCAGGAATCACTGTTCGCGAGCCATGATTGCGAGCAGTTCCGCCGTGCCCGCAGAGCAGGAAAACCGGGGGACCCTCACTAGGGCGCTTCCCGTTTCCGCCGCGAGAGGGCGAGTAACGAGCTGGAGACGCGAATAGTTACTATATCCCCAACAGACTACACAGTCGCGGAAACTGCTTGAATTTTAATGCACCTTCCAATCGACAAAGAAGGTACTTTTGAAACTTTCCGTCAACCCGGCATACCTCAGAGTTTAACGTGGCACAACCTTCACTAAACACACTCTACACAGAATGTAATATTACGTATCACGTTGATACTGGCAAGGTGGTTGCCTCATGGCTTCATATCGCAGTAGCGAGACGTGGCGCCGCCCTAAAACCTTACTGCACAAGCGTTAAAAGGCGTTAATTTAACAACAATAACCCCAAGCACGGAACGTCATACTGAATCGTTGAAAACACTTCATCACATACACCCTATACACCTAAACACAGACAACTTCGAAACGGGGAGAGGGAAAAGAAAAAAAAAAGAAATAAAAACATGATAACGGGCACCCCTCAAAAATCGTTCGCTTAACCCGATTATCGTCGCGGAAGCGCGTTCCCCATATACAGACGCTTCTCCACTTTGTCGCGTGATGTGTACCAGGGTTGACAGATGATGAAGAGGGGCTCCACCTTGCAGCGTCGTTAATCACCCCCTTTCAAGGGCCGATGAAACAGCCCGGCCAAGTTGGTTGGCCTATCGAGCAAACGCGCGAACCCTCCGTTTCACCTTAGATACGACGTACCGGGACGAACGCCGCGAGCTCCCGGGAGCCAATCCATAGCTCGGGGTGTGGCACGTGACATCCCATTTCCCGCGTCACTTCGTCCAACCGTAAGGGCACATGACACCACCCTCCGAGCTATGGATTGGCTACGGTAGCTCGCGGAGTCCGTTGCGGTTCAAGGAGAGACAAGAGCGCGCTTAGAAAGTCTGCCCTTTCTGTCTCTCTCTCTCTCTCTCTCTTCGTTCTCTCTGGTATACGGAGCTGCCAGTCAAGTGAGTATGACATATTTGTCGCCAAACAACTTTGAAGCGACACTTTCATCTCAACCCGTGAGCAAATAGCGTGGAGAATATAGCTGTGTCACTCAAAGCGCACGTTACCGAGTGACACGTAAAGAACAGAACTCCCGTGCGGCCGGCTTTCCCGTACATCACCGGGGCAGCCATTCAACGCCATCAGCGGGAAGTGTACGGCGAATAACGACACACAAAAAAACGTACATTGACAGAAAAAAAGACAAAAAAAAACGCGATGGGGTACAATGATGTGACGTATACATCATGCCCTCGTCCGTCACTCGTCGTAGTCTTCCGTTGTGCCGGAAACGTTCCTCCAGGACCGTATAACGTAGATCGCGATGACTGGCACTTCGAATGTTCTGCGAAAATGATGCACCCACGGGATTGGTCGCGTGATTGGACCGTCGCTTCGTTTGAGCGCGTGCTCAAACAAGGCGACCACAGCACATCTCCAACGTGCGTTCCATGACTACACCCCAACTCGACTCTCTGATGTCATACCACTGCGGTGGCCCTGCTGTCGGCACTGCGCATGCGCAGGTGCGTCCTCTCTCACGAATCCGGTTTCTGCGCAAGTGCAGTGCCCACACTATATAGATGTGGGCGAAACGGGCTTATTTGTAAACAGTGTGTTGGTCTATACGTATGGGGTCGCCTATGCTGTTCACGTTCGCTTGGTTCGTGATTCGCTCTGCGGCGTTCTTCCTAATGCCGCAGTCTCATTGGCTAGGGCGCTACGCGGAGCGCAAGTTCGTCTGCTTCTTTTGCAAGGATTGTGGTGACGTCAAACGCCAAGCTCTGATTGGTTTCATAATTGAAGGATAGTGGGTAGATCTCAAGGCAGCTTGCTTCGAGGTCTACCCAATATCCGTCAATCAGAGCCAATCAGAACTCGGCGTTCTGACGTCATCCCAAACCCTGCAAAAGAAGCAGACGAACTTGCGCTCCTCATAACAAGGTGCTCGGAAATCGCCACGCCCTCGGTTCCTTAATAAGCTGTCCTCGACACTGGCAGGATTTCAGTTCGCAGCAGACTAAACATACTTCAGTCGACGCTATACGAGCTAATGGGACCGACCAAACAGCGTCAAAAGCACACCATCTCGGAGTTCGTCATGTTTCTGTACGTGTTCTATCATCGCTGAACCAGTCACAAACAGAGAAGGCCCAGTGACTTGCGTTTTCGACGCGGGCTGATAGGCCCCATTAGCTCGTAGAGTCGGCTGCGTTTGGACGTAAGCTGAATCCAAGTATAGTGGGAGATCCAAATCTAACCAATCACGTCCGGAGGCTTCCTGGCTCGTGACGACGACCATTCCCCGAAGTGAAGAACCCAGGGGTCCAGTGGAGGTGGGAGATTTGGTAACGTAACGAACGGTTTAATTACATGGATGCGATACAGTCGTCAAATCCGAGAGAACAACGGAGCAGCCTCACGCTCCGCCTTATATAGGGTCCGTTTTCTCCTCACTCTCCGCCAGGGCAGCAGGTGCGACGTAGCAAACCGCCGCCAAGTGCGTTGCAGCAAAGACCGCCGCGTCGTAGCCAGAAGTGCGTCGTAGCCAGGGTGTAAGATAGACAGGTGGGGCAACGAGAGCCAAATGAGCGACCGGATTGTGTCCCCCTCAATTTTCTCTTTTTCTGTGGCGCCATCTGTGTGGAGCACCGCGAACTCTCACTCCGGGTGGGCGGTCCGGTGGCGACCGGCTAAACTGACGGAGATGGTTTCTCGTGGATTTTCAATGATGGACTGTCGTGCTCTCGGTTTATTTTGCGCACTCTCCCATAAAGTTCTATGCAAATCCGATTCAAAATTTTTTCTTCTCGCCGCAGCGCCATCTGTCGCGAATCGGGGGTACCCGCAAGCAGACGAGTACACAATCCGGTCACGGCGCTGCGGTAGGCTTCTCTGGGCCGTTTCCCCACCTGTCTATCTTACACCTTGGTCGTAGCCATGGTTCTCCGCAGTTAGGCCCTGCCTCTCTCCCTTTCAAGTACGATGTAGCCAAAGTTCTCCGCAGTTAGGTCATGCCTCTCTCCCCTTCCGGAGCGCACGAACCCACACGCACACACACACCTCCCCGTGACGTCACGGACGCCTTGAGACCTGTCTCCGCAGTCCCAGACACGCAGGCGACGGTCCCGAACAGGTCGGGACTCGTTTCGGGACTCGTTTCCGCAGCGTTGAAACTCGGAAGAAGGTCGCCGAAGGTTCCATTCTTAACAGCCCCTCCGGGGCCAGGGAAACCTCGAATGGCCGGTGGTACAACCGCTGGCCTGAAGAGGTGGGCTTGGACTAGGCCTTGAGAAGATGCTGCAAGCACTAAACAAACTCCCAAACCTCTTACAACGGAGGCATTAGCGGAAACGTCCTCCACAACACCACGCCACACCGCAGTCAAACGCTCGGAATCCGCCAGAGACCCGCCAGACTGGATTACGGATTACCAAAATTTGGTACAATTCCGGGTATCGAGACCCCCTGTCGCCAAAAAAAAAAAGTCATTTTTCCAACGAGGTCACAATGAACAAAATACAAAAGACAAAAACTATTCGCAATTTGTGAGGTCCTTTTGGGGTTTTAACGAAGTGCCCCCACTTAGATACCAAAGTTACGTGCCGCCGGAGCTACGAGAGATCTTTCACTGATCCCGTCTTCCTCCGCCTTTTTCGCCGGCTCGTTGGGACGGCGTACGCTTTCTAGTGCTACGAGGTCAGGCTGTTCTACAACCTGGTCCCTCTCATCCCGGTTTTCTGCGTATACAACTCTGGGAGTGCTTGCTCCCCGTCAGCTGCCTCTGGCTCTGGATCACTCGTCAACAAAGGGGCGACCTGACGCGATTTGGACCCCGTACACGACTGAACTAGCCCTTCTCCCAGTTGTTGACCCCTTTCGCGCAGCAGGAAATCTGACCGGTTAGAAAACAAATAAGGATACCCCAACGGGACTGTTTGCGAGACAGCCGCCTCTGTCACTAGCTCTCCGAACGGGCCAGTTATCCTTACTGTCACCATAAGCAGGCAGACACTGTGCTTTTCGAGCAGCTGCTTGATCCAAACTACCTTTCCAGTAAAATCGGATGGCGTTACATACGACGGATGAACAACGTCCATCGTCGCTGCACTGTCCCGAAGCACCCTGCACTGCTTTACGTTTACCTGGAGCTCGTGAAGATAGGGACGAAGAAGCTTCAGGTTCTTGTCACTACCGTTCACGTACGAGAACACAACCCGCGGTTTCTTACATCTGGCCGCTGTGCGTCCCGGCTCCTGATAGTTGTAGCACAGGAACGGCTTCCTTGCCTCGAACTGCCCTGTTGGGCTTTTCCGCGCCTCGTCTCCGTTCGAGTGTTCTGCGCTCTTTTCTGGGACCTTTTGTCCTGCTTCGGGCTTCTCAGGCCCGTTTTCTCGCGAGCCGTTTCCCTGTCGGAAGGTCTTGCGCTGATCGCTCCGGCCGGGTTCGCTTTCCTCTCCGCTCAGCTTTCTACGCGTTGCGTACTCTTCGGCTAGCTCAGCGGCCCTTTCGACAGAGTCGACTCCCACCCTATCCTGCACCCAGAGCTTGACTGACTGCGGAATGCTACGAAAGAACTGTTCGAGGCACACACACTCGACTACCTTGTCTCGGCTTTCGTACACTTCCTCGCTCTTCAACCATTCTATCAGGTTGGTTTTAAGCCCGTACGCGAATTCCGAGTAGCCCTCGCTGCTCTTTTTGGATGCGTTTCTAAACCTTTGACGGAACGCCTCGGCAGAAAGGCGGTACCGCTTCAAAAGGCTGGACTTCACCTAGTCGTAGTCGTCCGCGTCTCCAACACTAAGGCGCGCGACAACCTCTGCAGCCTCACAGGGCAACAAAGTCAAAAGCCGTTGCGGCCACGTTTCTGGGGTGAAGCTCAACTTCTCACATGTCCTCTCAAAGTTAACTAAGAACAGGCCCACGTCTTCCCCGACTTTAAACGGCTGCAGGAGCTTCTTCATTTGATACGACTCGGTCTCACTTGCTCGTACCGGAACCCCAACTCTACTGTTCTGCGAGTTTAATCGCTGTTGTTCAATTTCGAACTCTAGCCTTTTCAGCGCTCGCTCCTCTGTCGCAGCAGTCTGCGCTCGTTCCTCTCTCGCTGCAGTCTGCGCTCGTTCCTCTCTCGCTGTAGCCTGCTCTCGTTCTCGTTCCTCTCTCGCTGCAGTCTGCTCTCGTTCTCGTTCCTCTCTCGCTGCAGCCTGCTCTCGTTCTCGTTTCTCTCTTGCTGCAGCCTGCGCTCGTTCCTCTCTCGCTGCAGCCTGCGCTTGTTCCTCTCTCGCTGCAGCCTGTTCCTGCTCTCGTTCTCGTTCCTCTCTCGCAGCAGCCTGCTCTCGTTCTCGTTCCTCTCTCGCTGCAGCCTGCTCTCGTTCTCCCTCCTCTCTCGCTGCAGCCTGCTCTCGTTCTCGTTCCTCTCTCGCTGCAGCTTCGCTCTTAGCGTTCCGAAGCAGTTCCCACGCAATTTTAATTTCCTCTGCTTCCGCGCTCTCTGAAATCGCTTTACTGATCTCAGATTTCTTCATCTTTTGCTCCACCTCCACACCCAATTCTTCACATAAACAGAGTAAACCTGTTCTCAGTAACCTCATTAGATCCATGATCGCTGCTCTTTAGATTTGGCTTTGTTCTAAAACTTGTTGCGAGGTTGTACCAAAACCTAGCGCACGAGTCAAACACGAAGGATTCCCAGCAGTTCAAAATTAATTACCCATGATCTGAAGCCTGGCGAATCTCAAAGCAAAGTCCAAACGCTCACCCACAGATGTAGCACGATGTCGCATGGTCCGATCTCAACCGCTGCCAACCAGTTGTTCGAGGCGGGGTTTAAGCCGCACGTCCGGAGGCTTCCTGGCTCGTGACGACGACCATTCCCCGAAGTGAAGAACCCAGGGGTCCAGTGGAGGTGGGAGATTTGGTAACGTAACGAACGGTTTAATTACATGGTTGCGATACAGTCGTCAAATCCGAGAGAACAACGGAGCAGCCTCACGCTCCGCCTTATATAGGGTCCGTTTTCTCCTCACTCTCCGCCAGGGCAGCAGGTGCGACGTAGCAAACCGCCGCCAAGTGCGTTGCAGCAAAGACCGCCGCGTCGTAGCCAGAAGTGCGTCGTAGCCATGGTTCTCCGCAGTTAGGCCCTGCCTCTCTCCCTTTCAAGTGCGATGTAGCCAAAATTCTCCGCAGTTAGGTCATGCCTCTCTCCCCTTCCGGAGCGCACGAACCCACACGCACACACACACGTCCCGTTGACGTCCCGGACGCGTTGAGACCTGTCTCCGCAGTCCCAGACACGCAGGCGACGGTCCCGAACACGTCGGGACTCGTTTCGGGACTCGTTTCCGCAGCGTTGAAACTCGGAAGAAGGTCGCCGAAGGTTCCATTCTTAACAGTGGTAAAAAAAAAAAAAGTTAGTATTTATAGCGCTCAGCCAGTGCCATTTCCAAACCAACAAGAAAAAAAAAGAAACGTCAACGTAAACAGCAGAGGGGAAGATGGACGGGACTGTCTTTCTTGGAAATAATTTCAGCCTCGCAGGGCCCGTATGACTTGTATTAATCGACATCATATCATTCCACAAGCAGTGTTCGTCGCCACCTTCGCATCCCCGTGGCGTTTTCTTAATGGCTCGTCTAAAATTTAAAAAAAAAAAAAATGAGGACGCGGAAATTAAGTGTTCGCTCATTTCATGTTCCGCGACGACAACAACAAGACAGAGCATTCAGAACTTCACCGACTTGCCGCGGCACGCCGAGCGCGCAGCAAACACATTTCCGCCACGCAAAGTTTGCTGAGTCACTGGGTTGTGAGCGCCAGGGGTTTCTCCATGAATGTCACTCTGGTTGGGGTGACAAATTTCTGGGAAGGGCTCCAAAAATGTATGCCATAAGGTGTTTTTTTTTGTATTTTGCGAAAAGTTGTTGGACTCAGCCTGTAGGTGTGTTAAGGGTGCGTTGGAGGGCTGCATATAAATCAATGCGTGCCGTCTGACATTCAGCAGCAGAGAGCTATAGCGCATGCATGGTCCGAATGCGCTCTTCAGCCTTTCAGACAAATATATATATAGCGCAAGGGAAACGAGTTGTGGTCCGCAACAAGCTGTTTGTTCAAACCACTCTTGGAACGGTCAGAGAGCTGCATCAACCAAACCAGGCCCAAACAGCGTGGACAAAAGAGAGTCGCAAAAGAGAGTAGTGTATACCACGTATAGCAGGCGGCTGCGGCAGCATGCAGAGCGCTCCGTGCACACTGAATGAGACCAGGCGCCGATCCCCCCCCTCTCGTATCTTTTACCGGGCAAGACCCGAACACAACGGGCGGGAGGGAGGCCGGATCGTCGACTGCTAATGCTCTTCACGGGTACGTTTGGTTCGCACCTCCATTGTGGCCGGTCAAAAGACGCGTTCGAGCGTGGAACTGCGAGAAACTCACACCCGATCCACTGCGCACCCGACACCCGCGGGCAATTTGAACCCCGCGCACCGGAACACCGGATTATGCGTACAAGGAACGACCGCCGATTACCGCGGGGACACCGGTATGTATACTTGAAACCGTTAACCGATTATCTATTCACAATGTGCTTGGGAAATGACAGATTTGGGTAAGTTACTTCCAAAACGTAATTCGTTAAAGTTACAGTTACTTTCAGATAAAAGTAAAGAAATTATTTACTGTTACAGCCACTGCAACGAAGAAGTAATTTGTTACTGCTATATTAAAAAAAAAAATTGAACGACGTTTTTTTTAAGTTGCTTTTCCATGAGACAAAAAATGAAATCCCCTCCCCCTTTTTTAGCTTATTACAGATAGTGCAAGTAAAGTTTGCGCAAGTTGTCAGAAGGCGACCGTGAACACTTAAAATGAACAGTTAAAAGTAAAAAAAAAAATAAACGGTAACGCGATAGTATACACACATAATAGTGGGAAACAGTCACGACTCACCAGCCTCGACGGCGGAAATATAAGCGTCTGAAAGTGCGGCCTCTAGGCGCGCCGTTTTACTGCAGGTACCCGTATATCGTCTGATGATATATGCTTTGCTGACGTGTGCCTAGAAAATCTGGAGCGTCTACTTTCCCGCAAAGCATTTGGGAGAGCCAATCACAAGGGGGCTGGGCGAATGACCAGGCTAATATGTTTGAACATAAAAAAACAAAAAAAAAACGACATGCACTGTGGCACAGTGCATGACGTTTCACCATGTTCAGTGCTACAGCCCAGTGTTGTTATTTTTGCGAGGTGCCATCAAAAAGTTTTGAAACTGAATTTGTAGCGCCAAAAAAAGGGCAGCACTGCGATGCGGGCGCAGAAGTCGAAGGAAGGGGTCTTCGTGTCTCACTGCACAACCAAAGATCTTCGTTTTCTGAACATTTGGAGCTGCGCTAAACGAGTTTTCGTGACGACGTGCACGAGCACAACGGCGACTTCACCATAGACCGCAAACCAGAGCGAGAGAGCGAACATCCCTACACTGCGTTAAACTCGGCAAATCTAAGACAGACACCTTCGAAACGATTCAGCAGGCTTATATATCAAGAAACAGTACATTGCGCAAAGCGTTTCGAGTTGCGCTGGCGCTTCGAGAGTGGCGGAAAATCGCTGGAAGATCTTCGACTTTCTTTGTCTTCCAGGCCAAAGAATAGTCTGTGCCTGTTACGCCCGAGTCCCACTAGAGCGGAAAACAGAAACAAATGACAGCGCCAAGCTGTCATTTGTTTCGGTTACCAGAGTCTTTCGGGTTTTGACAGGCCTTGTAGCATAAAGGAGGATATGCTCAAACACGAGCACGGTGTAAGATAATACTCTTCAGGTGAGGACACGGCGGGGCTGAACGCGCGGCGCGAGGAATCAGATAGTGTTCGTTCGACGGGCATCCGAAAGGCTGCATTATTCCTCGGCCACCGTGCCCGCGGCTGACAGTGTCGCCGGCGGCCAAACGGCGAAACTGTGTGATAGCGAAAAAAATTATCTCGTTGCCATGACACCCCGGTACACCGTGGTCTTTCTGCACGAGCGACAACCTCGCTGGAGCTCTGCGCGTGTCGAGCATGAGGCGGCACGAGCCGTCTTTGCCGTACCCACGGGTCGACGATTCATCTGCCGACGCCGCTTGAAACCATAGTGAGAGAGAGAAAGAGAGAGAGTGAAAAGCGAACTTTATCTGCACTGCGCGAGGAGCGCGCTGTCCTCACCTGAAGAGTATTATCTTACACCGTGAACACGAGCATCATGCACGCGAGAGTATCTTTGGCAGGCTTGCAATCACTCGTGCTTACTTCACGAGCACCGATCGACTAAACGCGTGCCAAAGGTACCATCGCGAGCCTGCTGCACGTGTCTGAGGCGTGTCGCTGTCGTTTGTTTCTGTTTGTCACTTGGGACTCGGGCATTAGCGTTCCGCAATGGGCACATGTCACGAATCACAACGGTTCGCGCAAAGAGAGCCTACATTAGGCGAATGCCCGTAATAGCTGGGAACCCCGTGACCTCCGCTCCGAGGGAACACGCCGCGGGCCGATCGAGCAGCCCGCCATTGTGCGATCGGAGAGCGGTGTTAAGTGTCGTGTTGTCGTTTCACGCCCAGGCGGCACACGAGACCGGCGCCCCGACAGCGCCGACACCCGGCGATCGGCGAAGCGTAAAAACGCGCTAAACTGGTCCCGTAAAGGGGAGGGGGGACAGATGGGCCTAAGCCTTCGATTTGTTTGCTTAGGGCGTCCTCCTCCATTCCGCTAAATCCCGTGCTTTCGGAGATTGAGACGCGCACCAGTGCTTTCTCTTTATCCATCTTTCTTTTTTTTTTTTTTTTCTCGCAAAAGATGGAGAAAGAAAGAAAAAAATTGAGGGAGGAAGAGGGAAGGTGGGGAGGCATGGGGAGCCGTGACAAGCAATGCGGAGTGCAAGTTCGTCTGCTTCTTGCACAGGGGTTGCGATGATGTCAGAACGCCGAGCTCTTATTGGCTGATTGAAAGAAATAGTGGGTAGGCCTCAAGGCATCTAGCATTGAGGTCTACCCACTATCCTTTCAATCAAAGCCAATCGGAACACTGCGTCGTTCTGACGTCCTTGCAGCTCCTCCGCAAGAAGCAGGCGGCTTGCTCTCCGCATCGATCCCCTATGGAAACCATTGAACAAGTTTGGCGGCAACCGTCTTTTGGACATCGGCATCTTACCATGGGGCTCGTAGGTCGCATACTTGTAGGGTATTCATTACAAGTAATCAAGTTACTTGTAATCGATTACTTTTCTAAGTAATTTTGTAAGCATTCGATTACGTTGGGTAGAAAAGAATCGCTAATCTGCTTACTTTTCTAAGTGCTAAAATTACTGGTAAATAACCGTTACTATTTTTCCTTCTGCTTTCTAACGGCGCCCATTGTTCGCGCAAATTTCCTACCAAAGAGTCCCCGAACCAAGTCTCTTACAAGAGGATGGTTTACCAAAACTGGTGGATTAAGAAGATGGTAAGGCGGTGATCTTAATCCAATAATGGACGGTGCAAAATAGAGAAATAAGGGTTATGGCGCAGGCCAGTTGTTGAAGGTTAATACTTTAGAAAACCCGAGAAAGGGGAAAGGGAAACACAAACACAACGAAGTCTCAAAACGTAGCTGCCTTTGAGACTTCATTGTTTCTGTCCCTTCCTTTTCCCCTGTCTCGTTTTAGTTTTCTTTTTAGCTATGTAGAAAAAGATTACGTTTCAAACCGGCATAAAACTTTGCCATTTTTAAAATTCGAAACAATCTGAGCAGTAACGCTCACTTTTTGCAAGTAAATTACGCCCAATTACTTTTAGTCTCAAGTAATCAAGTAATCTCATTGAATACTTTTCTAACCAGAGTAATTGTAGTTGTAATCGACTACTTTTTTTCGTGGAACGTGTACAAGACTGGGTGGTTTGACGATTCGCGAGAACGGAATTCCGCGATTCAAGCGTACAAGTGCAGAGTGCCGGGCATGCGGGAAGCAGCGCCACATTGCGCTCGAGTAAAATCAAAAAAAGGAAGGTACTAAAAGAAAGGGACAATTGAGAATTTTCCTACAATCCGTAAAACGGTTGCGCCGCCCGATCGGTCTGCACTTCGCTCGTTTCCCAAGGAGTGGCATAACACAACGAGAAGACAGCGAGCGGGTTTACTGTATAGTTCCCGGTTTCCCGTCCTCGAGAGCCGACAGTCCCGGCCCGCTGTGACCCCGGTTGTCGCCCGTCGTTCAGAGCTCGCAGTCGGAGTCTGTGTCCAGGCCCGCGGATCGTCCTTCCACCGCCAGCGCTGCTTAGGCTCCGGTCTATCATAGCCAGAGTCTCTCCGCGGAACCACTGCGGGATCGACATGACCTTAGGCTGGTATTGCCAGGGCTTGCCATTCCCGCCGGTCCTGGTCCGAACTTCGCTGGTGGATCGTTCCGGGGATTGCCGTGGGCCAGACCGCGGCTGCATCGATCGTTCCTGCCCTGCCCCAGCCTCGCGCAGCACGCTGTGTCAGGCGCCGGCCCGTGCCTCCTGGGCCGACCGCTTCCCACGTGCCCTCCGCCCCGTCGTCTTCCGGAAGATATTGTTTAGCCGTAAATGGAAACACGATCCTTAACTACTTTTTGTCACGTGTCTTGCTTGCTCCCTTACTTAGAACCCAATTTTCAAATATTTACCTAGTTTTTGGCCTCCTGGCGCTGCTGCCAGCTCGCAGGTGGTATCACTATGATTATGGCACTTGAAGCATGAAGAGTGAAACCGTTTTCGGCCACTAAAAAGAGCGAGCGACGCCCCCCCCCCCCCCCCCCCCCCCCACCCCCCTCTTCTTTCTTTTAGCCCTTGATACCTTTGGACACGAATAAGGTGTTACCTATTCGTCACTGCAGCGCATTTACGTCGCAGTTTTTAGATTAAGACGGTCGTGTATATAGAGTTACAAAACAAAATGGTGAACAGTGTTTTTCTGTTTTGTTTTTTTATCTCCCAAAAACTATAAAGCAACAGCGAGTCCTATATTCTAGATGTCAAACAAAAGCTGAATATAACCAAAGAAACTCAATATTACAAATACTTTGATAAAGCGCCACTGCCTTCACTTCCATCTCAACATGAGATGGACACGAGAAGGGCACAGGTTAAATGTCCTCCAAGATTTATATCATCTCCCTTCGCACGCCATCCCGAACTTCGGCCGCTCAGAAACGCACCCTGATTCAAACGTGCCACTTAGACCCATTGTCTCCCGCTCGCGAAATCGTTCGAAATCTAAAATTCCATTTTGGTCAACCGTCATACTCGCAGATTTCCTAAGCGTCTCCCGTGTTGTTCCGCGCACAGAAGACGCCGCTCTCATCGATAAAGCATCAAAACGCGGAGTCGGCGATAACACGCTTTTTACATTCAATCATCCGGCAAAGCGTAACATTATCTTGACAGCCGAGAAGCTATTTTTGTTTTCCGATGGGTCCCTTTTAATGTTGATCAAACAAAAAAAAAAAAAAAAGCCCGGTCTTTCTGCAAGCTCCCCCCAAAAGTTCATAACATAAAAATAGCAGACGACCGGACCAGCCAGGTCTATGTCGTCGTCTGCGTTTGACAAGATTTTTTTTTTTTTTTTTAGTTTTTCGTCTGTATTCGCTTGCGGTGTCACCACGACTATGCTTACGCGCGAAAAGTCATAAATATGCACGCCATAACGACGGGGCAACAAATGGTGAAATTTTGATTGTCGATGCAGCAATGGGAAACTCGACTCTTCGCGCGTTCCGCTTTTTGTCACGTCGCGCCATCTAGCACGAAAGAAGGCAACCGTCGGCGCGATTCATAGTTAATGAAGTGACCGCAGCGCGGCGGGCGATTCGATTATTCGAGTTCGGCAACGTCTGCTATTTAATAGATGCCGCGAAACACACATAAAAAAAAAAAAAAAAAAAGTGGCAGATACGTTTTTTTTTAAAGTTCCTCTATTGCGTGGAATGCGGTATTTAAGGAGCGACTGTTAAGGTTCGTTTAGCAGACATTAAACGTCACGCGACGTTATGGCGTCAAGCCGTGATGTCACGTAACACCGTGCCAGAGGTAACACATAATGTCACAGAAGCCGGCTTGTCATGTTGTCAGACTTCGCGATTCTAACAACTAAGCGTAAAAATTTTGAAAAAAGAAAAAAATCTTTCAGCCTTTCCACTTTGGTGAAGAAGGAAGACCAGTGGAGCTGTACATTGGAAAGTAATGCCCGGCCGCAAGTCAGCAAGCCAGAGTGGAAAGGTTGCCGCCATCTATGTGCGACGGCGGCAACCAGATACGTGGCTTGCCGCCGTCGCTCATAGACGGCGGTAGGTGTCCAGAGTTCGGTTTTTTCATTTCTTTGCAGGGGACACGATCCTGGGGAAACTAGCCCTTAACAGCTCCGCTGTACAAAGATACAGTGCGATTTATTATTTTTTTTTTTTTTGTGGGCCCACAGAGAGCAAAGTGCTTTCTACGAGATGTCGACGATGTTGTAGAGGGCGTTGAAGAGGCGATGCCTTTCGCCGCAGACTCCCATGTAGTCGTCCAAGTTGAGATCTACCACGGCCAGCCCGTTGCGAAAGTGGTGGTTCACGGCCTCCGACTGGTTCAGGGTAGAGAAACAAAATACACGGTCCGTAAAGCCGCGGTCGTGTACTGCAAATAGAACATACAGAAGAAAAGTTTGCAGACATTGCAAAGGCGTGTCCGCAGATATGTCTGCCATCATGTCTGCAGAAAAACTACGTGTCCTTTGTATGATGTGACTGCTGATTTAAAGAACTGCGTAAGTAAACAAACAGAAAGGACGTGGTGATTTCCCCGATGTCAAGGAGACCACGTCAGAGTTGGCCATAGGCAACGTTACTAAAACACTCAGTTAGGAAACTCGCCCTTGAAACCTGGGCCGCTGGCGTCCACCGAGACCGGGCTAAATACGATAACAGCGCCACCCTTTAGCGACGGGTAGCAACAAGAAAGTTGCTTTATATAAC
Source organism: Ixodes persulcatus (assembly GCA_013358835.2). Lineage (NCBI taxonomy): Eukaryota > Metazoa > Arthropoda > Arachnida > Ixodida > Ixodidae > Ixodes > Ixodes persulcatus. Next base: position 17,954 of record JABSTQ010006192.1, read on the forward strand.
TACTGCAAGATGACCCTGCGAGATGGCGCCACCGACCCTTCCGTGACTCGACGGAACCATTAAGTGCAGCCGTGCAGTTCACGGAGTGGCCGCTGCGGGAGAAATGGCAGCGTTGCTATCGTTATTAGCTCGGTACTGGGATAAGGATCGACGCCACTTTTTCAGAGCACGCTCTATGGCAGTTTCCCAACTGAGTGGTTCTAGTAACGTTGGCCATAGGCGTCGGAACTCTTCGGCAGGTACAGGGTGGGGAAAGCGTGCGAGAGTTTCCTCACCCTCCCCTGTATTGTTTACATCATATTTTTCAACTCCTTGAAGAACTGAGAACGCAGTCAAGAGAGACTGCGTTCTCAATTTTTTTTAGAGTGTTATGATATGTGTTGTGTCATGTTTTAAGCTTGTTTTTTATCAAAGCAAGTTATTTGTTATTTTCTTGACCTTTATGCAGTGCTATCCCGTGTACACTGTTATGCTTAGGGTTTTCATATGGTTGTTTACGCTTCGCAAGTTTTCATTATTCTGCCTTCGTGTGTGCCACGCTGAGTGATGTGCGGGGTGCGGGGGGGGGGGGGAGGGGGGGGGGGGGTCGACGCCTGGTCAGGCATTTAGTGGCCTTTTGCGACGGCCCCCTAGACAACTGTCTGATGTATGTTGTCTGAATGAAAACATAGAGGTGGACATTGAGGATATCGTTGTTCCCTTGCCCTCCTTGTTCCGGATGACAATGAGAGTGGAGATGCCGATTTCGAACCATAGAATAGCGAACGCGGCCACTCTCTGACGTCATGCCGCTGTGGTGGCGCTGCTGTCGGCACTGAGCATGCGCAGACACTTCATATCTCACGCGAATCTGGTTTCCGCGCATGGCAAACGCGGGCTTATTTGTGAACAGCATGTTTCTTTTTTTCGGCATATAAACAGGGTTTCGCGATTTAGGTAGATATACCTATAAACCCCACAGGATTAACCCCCGCGCATGTTTTCCAACCTGAGAAAACCGAATAAAAAAGCCCGTATTGGAGCTGGTCTTGGATAAAAAAAATCCGAGCTTAAAAAAGTTCCATCTGCAGCTTTGTTTTGTGTTCAGCCAAAATACAGCTCACACTGAACACCACGTGGCTGCTTTTATCTTGGGAAATCCCTCCCCTCATCTCGCTTTCCTTTTTAAGCCTCTCCTCACGTTTCCTGTCTTCGGAGGCAGTTTTGCACTTTTTTTTTTGCTGTTTAATCATTTGTTCAGCGCATTTGCTTGCACCTTCACGCCCTCGCCTGAGTTGCATTTGTCGTATAGAGTACGGTCTCGGGGCGCCGCCATCTTGCTCAGTTGGGGTGCGCTTAAGCGCGTCATAATCCGATTACGACGCCTTAGCAAGGCGTCGTAATCGGATTATGACGCGCCCAAGAGCACCACAACTGAACAAGATGGCGGCTCTCTGTGGATCAACTAGAAGTGGCTTCGCGGACCCCAGGGGGTCCGCGAAGCCACTTCTGGGATCCGCGAAACCCTCAACAAATTTTTTTTTTTTTTTATTTGGCACGTTTTTTGTAGTTCAATGCGGCCGTGACTAATTTGCAACCTGCTTCCGGAACTACGACAGCAATAAAAGGCACCTGTTTCATGCTCCAGACGTGTTAAATTACTTCCGTACTCCCCCCGCTGGAAGGGGGCCCCCATCACTGCCAACGGTCCGCAAGGGGTCCCCGACACATCCATGGCTGAGAACCACTGAACTAGCATATCTTTTTTCCGTTACTTATGGCGAATTCAGGTGGTCAATCGCCGGCGAGAACGAGCCGGCGGAACCGGCAACCAGAAACGCGCCGGCGGCACACCACGTGACCCTCACCACCCGAACACGAAACGCCAGACGGTGGCAGTTTACTTCGCCTCTTGCCCGCGCGACACCGCTAGCGAGAGCCTGTCACCGCGTCACCCAGGTCCCAACGACTTGGATTGACTCGAATAGCGGCTGCTATAGTGACTTCTGATCAGTTTCGTTCTTTCGTTCATTTTTTTCTCACTGACCTTCTCTCCCATTTCGGAAGTGACGACACCGGATACAGTCTGGCGCCTACTCGCCCGGCCGTTCGGAGCTCGGGCGGAAAAAGCGCCGGAAAGTTGCCGGTGCTTGCCGGAGAACCACCACCCGAACGGTGCGCGCCGGCTGGAAACTGACCACGCGAACACTATTGCCGGTTTTCCGGCAAAAGAAGGTGCCGACGATTGACCACCCGAATTCGCCATTAAATAGCAGTTGAGTCAGCCGGCAGTACCACCCTCAACTACTGCGTGTATTGCGGCAGGAGAGCACGTTTTTATTCATTATTTCAGACTTCCACTCATGGTCGCTAAAGGCCTACACCAGTACGAACTTTGTATAGTAAAAAAAAGGTACAGCAACCGGATTTACTTTTCGCCAGAGAAACCGGCCAATCTGACACAGTTTTCTCTATTTTTTTTATTTGCACGCAGGTAACAGCGCAATTGGACCCTGTGAGTCTTTTTATCTAGCATAGTATTAGACGATAACTGGCATACCAAAATCCGTGCATCTGCGTTTAAAGTTCCAAAATGACGCGATTTTAAACACAGTTTGCACGCCAGCCGGACGCTGGCTACAGCCCACTCGGCGGAGCAGACGACATGCGGGGTGAGAGGGGGAGTGCATTTTTTTTTTCTCTTTTACCCTCTCTGCTATGACCCTAAAGGCTCGTTCACACTCTTGCAACCGAGTACGACCGAGAGGGACAAGACCGGTTTTTAATCCTCTTACGACGTCTTAAAACCAGCTCCGCAGCAGCGCGCCCGGTCCTAACAGGTCGCAAGAGGATTAAAAACCGGTCTTGTCTCTCTCGGTCGTACTCGGTTGCAAGAGTGTGAACGAGCCTTAATGGAACGGTCTATAGACCTCTTTCACAAGGGTGCCGCCATCTTGAAATATCGTCACTTCCAGTACAGGCGAAAGCATTGTTTTGCCATCTCCACGCCAATAGAATAAATTTAGAATATAAGCGTTACCGTCACCCATGCTCGTTTTGTCTCCCCCCCCTTTTTTCTTTTTACTATTTGCCGGTTGAAATGTTTTATTAATTTTTCGTCGCCCATACCGAATATGCGAAAAAGGTCTATACACCCAGTTCCCCTCATTTCTCTTGGCGCCGCAGAGGTACGTTTAACAAAATGCCTTTTGCATTTTGTTAACGTTAGCTGCTAACGTTCAGCTAACAAACAACGTTAACGTTGTTTGTTAGCTGAACGTCACCAGGCGGACGTTGAGCTAACAAAATTAAACACGTGCTATATACCTATTCAACACGTAGAACAAGATACACCTTAAATTAGGAACGTGGCAGGAAAATATCCGAATAAGCAGAGTATCTGGAGGCGCCGTTCGCTTACGATCGAGTTGAGTGCCCTGGACGAGAAGACGAGGTAGCAACCCTGGGCGTCCCTGTAGACGCTGCAGGCCGAAGGCTGCAGGGGCGGGTCCTCGACCGTCATGTCAGGAACCTTGAGGCACAGCTGCAGAGTGTATAGGGACACTCTATAGACCAGCACGCTGTTTACAAACAAGCTAGCCCACACCAGGTGTGCGAGCGCAGATACGAGATTCGTGTGAGGTGAAGCGCTTGCGCACGCGCCGCGCCGACAGCAGCGCCGCCACAGCGGCCTGACGACAGAGCCGGGCTTCTTGCTTCGCGATTTGTTCTTATCGGCCTATACCGCAATCCCATTGGCCGCGGAGCATTGATGGGATGGGAGGGTCCCGACGCCTATGCGGAGCGCAAGTTCGTCTGCACACTCTCAATAAAAAAAGGTGTAAATAGGTGTACCGTTACACCCTTTGGTGACGTCAGAAAGACGCCGAGCTCTGATTGACTGTGATTGAAAGGATAGTGGGTAGGCCTCAATGCAAGCTGCCTTGAGGTCTACCCACTATCCTTCAATCAGAGCCAACCACAGCTCGCCGTTCTGAGGTCACCACAACCCAAAAGTAGCAGACGAACTTGCAATCCGCATAGCATTCCCGCTGTTCCGCGTTCGCTTAACACAGCCAGAACATCTCACCCTCATTGAAAGCGCCGTTCACTCTATTTAGCCCGTGGAAGTTTCGAGAGTTTAAAAGTATCAATGACCTGGAGAACTTCATACATCCAAGGAAAAAAAAATGAAGTTGAAATATATGGCATGAGCAACCTTATTGCTAGAGACACGAAACAGGGCTTACGATTTGTCCTGCCCGGTGGCGTGATTGTTATCTTCAGCGGTGCCCTTTTTCACAGTATCTATGCACCGAGAAACTGAGGGAGAGGGTCAGGCACGTAGCCAGGATTTTGTTTCGGGGGGGGGGCCCGCCCATGACAAAATGCTGTATGAGGGGGAGGGGGGAGAGGAGGTCCCAGCAAAATAGAAGATTTCGGGGGGGGGGGGGGGGGGCCGGGCGTCATGGGCCCCCCCCCCTCCCCCCCCCCCTGGATACGTGCCTGGAGAGGGTAGACCTAAAGCTACCAGCCTTTGTCTCCACTGCACTCGTCGAAGGAGTTCGAATGCGAAAACCAAACACCAGACGCCGGCGTTCCGCGTTCTGACGCGTTCGTCGAGTAAGACCCGTTGCTCTCGGGCAGGGGGCGCGAGCGCGTCCGCAAGACGCGACCATGTTATGCTGGCAGCACCATCCAGGCGGCGCTGTTACGTTCGATTTTGCACGTGCCACCTTCGAATGCAAGCATCTGTCAGCAACTGTAGACGCGCGATAACAAAATATATAAAAAAAACTAAAATAAAAAAAAAAGAATTATGCAGCTCGCGGCCACTGCGTTCCATTAAACATTCCTTTCAGCTTATTATTTTATTGCTCTCTTTCATAGCTTCCGTGAGCCCGTATGCTTCACTTTAATTGATTGCGAAGCCGAAGCTCTACTTGCTAAAGCATGTTCCCCTGAACGATGCTCGCACTGCACGAGCACGCGCACTTGGCAGGGACACTGAAAGCTCGGAGCTCGCTCTTGTAGCCTCTGCTACGCTGGCACTTATAATGGAACGGAGTGTAAAAAACTAGTGGGGAAGCGTATTGACGCATGTTCGAAACGGGAGCCAAATATTCTATTTTGCTTGCCTGGAGCGCTGCTCAAAACTTGAGAGTTACGGGTCTCCCCACGCGTTTTCGCTCCTTCTCTCCCTCAATTTCCTGACGCATAACACTTCAGATCATATTGCTACCTTTTTTTCTTCTCTGGTATCATTTGCCTGTAAGTTCTCGCCAGTTTATTTGTCAAGGATTATGACTGCTTCCAAAGTTAGCTCGCCCACAAACGACGCAAGCTGGTTGCTGTTGCTGCAGGGGAACAATGAAGTCTGAAGGAGGAAGGTGCTTTCGATGCTCCAGGCGAATTTTGTGTGCCTGGGACTCGTAGAAATTAGAAAAACCTAAAGTTCAAACTTCAAATGCATTTTGCTCAGTTTCGCTTTTCGGCAGGAAATGTTGTACCAGGAAATGTATCACTCTTCCTGGTACAATGTATCACTTTTCCTGGTTTTGAAAGCGTAAAGACTTTATTCAGGGGTGTTTTGGTCGAACATTTCCCGAGTAACAAGTATACTCATAATATGAAAAAGCTCACTCCTTCATGTTGAAAACTTACAATCTAAAACACAAATATTTGGGAAAATCGTTTGTACTTTTTGGCTGTTATTGTTCTTTCCCTCTAGAACTGCATTTTCGACAATTAACTCTTAACTTTAACTTGCATTATGGGTATTCTACATTACATTAAACCAAAGATGTTGTGGATTGCAATCATTTTCTTCTTTTTTTTTTAATACATTTCCTAATGAAGTTATTTTGTTCCTGGAGCTCGGTAAATGTAGTATATGTATTAGAATTGGTCTGTAAAGCTGGATCTTCAGATGTCATCATCCCTAATAGGAATATATTAACCCTTTGATGCCCAAAACTTTACTTTAAGTCCCGCACACCTACAAACTTTGGTGCGCCTTTAGAATAGACAAAAAAAACAAAAACCTGGTCCCAGAAAAAAATTACCTTTATTTGTGAACGCATAATGATTTGTTGCTCCTGAGCAACGTTGGGCATCTGAGGCACTACTTCACGTGAAACGAGTGAAAACGGTTGCGACTTGGGGAGAAGGCACATGTGCATCTCGCATTTTGCTCAGTACAGGAATGTGTAACCAGTTTTGCTGTATTTGCACCATACCTCACAGGCAGTGGCGTAACAACTTGTTTTTGAGTGGGGGGAAAACCAGACCCCCCCCCCACCCCGCCAGGGCCTGGGGAAGGTGCCCTTGGTGTCCCTTGGGCGCCGCCGGACAGTGTTTGCCCTGCCTAATGGCGGCTGTTTCAGGGGGGGGGGGGGGGAGCAAAACACATGCCTTGCCCCCCCCCCCCCCCCACACTTTGAGAACTGGGAACGGGGGGAGGTAGGGGGGGGGGGGCAAGCACCCCCCTTGCCCCACCGGTTGGTACGCCCATGCTTACATCATCTGTCGGTTTTGGCTTTAGTGGCCGAGTGATCTTGCTTGGAGATGCATTTTCATTTTCCAATGCGTCTGACCTTCTCTTCAAAGGCTTGGCCTTCACGTGTGCCAGGGCTTGTGCGATTTGAGAACGGAAAGTGAGCAGATAAAGGCTTCTTTTGATGCAGAGTTACGTGCAGTGTCGCTTGTACACGAGATAAATATTTAGATTATTTTTTATTT